>VWZD01003852.1:2295-12482 GCA_013396695.1 Sakesphorus luctuosus | reverse complement strand
AGTCATCTGCAACCTACTCACTGCACGGATTAGAAAATGAGCACTTGTAAGGCCTATGGCAAAAGCAGTAAGGAGGTTCAAATCATACATAGGTGAAGTGAAATAATCCACTGGAAAATTGCTGCCTTTGACAAATATTTATTTTCTTAAATGTTATCTTTTTGGTCCACAAACATTGATCAAATATTAGTTAAGTATTCTACTTTATGAAACAGAATATCATATTGTGTTGTGTTATTTTTTTGAAAATTATCTTGTTTCTCACTGTGCTAATTGTCTGTTAGTATAGCTAGACATAGATTAAATTAAAACAGTCAAATTCCTCCAAACATCCAAGTTTTTCTGTTTGCAAAGGCAGAATTAACAGTACTTGCCAAAACTTCACTAAGTGTGTTAAAGACATGCCTTCTTGGTGCCTGTATTAAAAAGACAGATTCAAACATATGGGATTGCACTAATATGTTAAGCTTTTTGGTAGTGTTACTGAACCAGCTAATAAAGTTTATGTGATGTTTTGAAAACAGAGTGGCATAAAACTCCAAACACCCTCTGGTGCTGTTTTATTGTGATCTGATTAGCACCTGCTTGCCTGCACTAATCCAACTTCAAACAAAAACGTGTGCTTTCCCTGCTATCATTAGAGGACACATTACAGTCTCACCAAAGCAGAATCCTAGGGTTTTAGCCTGCATTTTTTCATTAAAGAAACAATTTTTTTGTAGATCAGCTCTGCAAATGAGGGCAAGTCATGCAGAGACACCAGCAGGACTGAGACATTACTCAACCTCTGTGAAAAGGGACTGAAAGAGTTTCTTAAAATGTAACAGCCTGTAAATGAAAAAAGCATCTACGTGCATCGAGTATTTCAACCACCATGGAAAAATCTTCAGACAAGTTACTCTAAATAAGCCAAATCAATATTTGAACACATTGTGAAAAGTACCTACAAATAGGATTAGACAGCTAAATTCCATTTGTGGAGGTAGTCCTTCCGAAATACCTGATTACATAAATACAAACTCTGCATTTAGATTAGGCCTTGATGCTTCCTTTGATGCTCTACAATTCTTTAAGCAATGATCTATGTTTTCTTCTTAAAAATAATGTACCATTAAACACATTTTAGCTACCTTTTCTACTTGAAAACCTGCTGACTTTTCTTCACAAGTCTTCTGGTTTTGGCTAGGGTAGAAAAAACTCTCTTCACAGCATTCTTGCCTATGTTTCAGCACATGGTATGGCCCAAGGAAGCAGGGGGTGTACTGGAGGTTGGCAGAGGACACAGCTGGGACAGGTAACTAAACTGACCAAAACCAGATATCCCACACCATATGACATCATGCCCAGGATATAAAGCTGGGACGAAGGAGAAAGAAGAGGACGCATTTGGACTGATGGTGTTTGTCTTCCCAAGTAACCTTTATATGGGATTGGGCTCTGGCCTCCTGGGGATGGCTGAATACCTGCATGCCCATGGGAAGCAGTGAATTAATTCCTTCTTTTGCTTTGCTTGCATGCAAAGCTTTTACTTTCTGTATTAAGCAGTTTTTATCTCCACCCACAAGTTTTAAAGCTTTTATGCTTCTGATTCTCTCCCCAGTCCTGCTGGTGGGGGCTTGGCTACACTGGGCTTGGCTGCTGGCTGGGGTTAAACCACAGCAACAAGAGCTTTGACTGGTAGAATGTACCTACGAAATTATCAGTATGGTTTTGACTTCTATATTAGATTCAAATTCAGTGCTGTACAGGCAACCAAACTGTTATCAAAAGTAAATGTTTAAATGACATGCAAAGATGCCTGCTGCATGTACATTAATAAATAATTACCAATTTTTTTGAAATTCTGATCATATAATTCTGTAGTTTTCTGTGTTTTCATCATACAGCATTTGTAACAAAGATTTCCATTTGCATTTGTTTCACATGCATTTATCAGAACTTGTCTTAATAAGTCTAGTAATTTTGAATGGCAATACTTACATCCTCAGTTAATTTCACCAGGACTATGCATTATTTTTCCGATCACTGTTATGTGAATAGAGGGAATTCAAATATTTATAGGGTGGTTTCTCCAGTTATCAGTTGTTTTCAGCTCAGAATTCTTCCCACTAAGCACTCCGTAAAGTTATTAAATAAATTCTTCACAGACTCAACAACCATTGCCTTGGACAGGACATTAAACTAGCTTACCAGCTACTGAGGCTTTGATACAAATTAGTCTGGGGCCACAATTGTGAAGTGAGTCTGAACTACAGTCTCCAGCTCTATAGGATATATAGCAGTATCCCAAAACCACGAAGCAAATGAGAAAAACCTAACATGAAACGTACTGAAAGACAACTGCTGGTCAGTATTAAGACAGAATGCAGCAAGGAAAAGCTTGGGCTAAACCTTTCATTTACGATACCTACTTATAAAAACAGAATAAGTAGGGGTTACTCTCTAAGGATCAAAAGACAGATAGCTGGCTGTTCTATTTATTCCTCACCCAGAGAGGGTGAGGAATAACTTCCCCCTGTACTTAGTTGCCTGAAAGTTTTTATTTTTAGTTTTATATTGTTTAAAAGTTGGTAGAAAAATGCTTCCACAGATTCTTCATACCTCCTCTTTATTTTTTTATCAAATGCATTTTGAAAAGTAACCCCAGTTGTGTTTATGTTATTGTTATAATTTCCTGAGCTCTGAGAGTTTGTTAGGTGCCGGAAGAAATATAAAAGAAGGTAAAAGTGATGTCTGAGATGGCTTACACTCATCACTATGACTCCAATGTTCCTGCTAAGAACTAAACTCAGATTACTCCTTTAATAAGATACCATGGAAAAGACTGACAAGATATGGTCTTGTACTATATTTCTTGGCTCTAGCTGGGGAAGTTTTAAATACTTTTTAAATCTGGATGATGAAATCGGGAAATATAATGAAAAGGGACTTAAGGGCTCCTAAACACAAAATGTGAGACAGTGACAGACAAGATACAGAAGAAGGACAGAGGAAAATTAAAAAATGCCGCAGAGGCTGACTAGGAGCCAGCAAAAGAAGAAATGGAAAGCAAGAAATTTGTCAAGAACAGATAAAATATATCAGTGGAAAATGGTGACTTGTAGAGGGCAGTAAAAGGTTATGCATGCCAAAAATTCATAGGAGAATGCTACCATTAGAATGACAATCTTACTTCAGAGAATGTAGTAAGAACGGCAGAAATATATTTCATATTGAAATGGTTCAGCAATATGATATAAACAGTGAAATGAGTTTGAGAAAACAGTGAAATTGAAGCACAGAAATAGAATATAATTAGAGGGGTCCACAGAATAAATATCAGTCCAGACACTGGAGATAAAAAAAATTGAAAAAAATGTGAAATGATTGACAATGACAAGCAAAGAAAAGAGTGCAATGGAGAAACTTAAAAAGTGAGCAAAAGAGAGGGGGGAAAAATCCAGAAAGCACATTCTAAGAGGAAAAATAGATAACACACAAAACTTGCTTATTTTTTGTTTCAACATAAGATTATTTTTTGTGAGCTTGAAATGAATTTTTTATTCATGTCTATTACTTTAATTTCAATACAAAAGGGAAGGATTTTCATGTTGCTATATGATAAGATATGTAAAAGACCTATCTTCTAGCATAAAAATATTGTGGTAATGCTCTATTGTTCCTCTTTTGATTTTTTTAAACCAATATAATAACCATAGAATCACAGAATATCCTGACTTGGAAGGGACACGCAAGGATTGCCAAAGTCCAACTCCTGGCCCTGCACAGGATGGCCCCAAGAAGACAATGTTAAATTTGAAATGATATTGCAATGCAAATCTCAGAATATGATCTTGCTACAATATGCCTGAAAAGTAACATTCACATTATTACTGTGAGAAATACACTTCAGTAACATACTCTTGTTAGTCTATCAGTTAGACAGCACATTAAAGTGATGAGTTAAATAGTACATTCATAAACTTTGGCCTGCCCACAATGCTTGAATGTCCAGCCACATGAAATTGTTAATTGCAGAGATACAAACTTCACATTTCTCAGAAACATGGTTTCATTAGTTCTGCCCATAGACAAGAGTTAGGAGTGGGATTTAAAAAGCTTCCTAAAATAATAGGATATACAAAAGTCTCCTTCCTAGAAGGTTACGTTGTATGAAGTGACTGAAATCTGAATGTTACAAGTAACTATATATAAGGCAAAAAGCTTATGTATAGCAGATTATGCATACTGTAGAGTATTGATACATAAAGCAATAGAAATTTGGGGAAAAAAGTCTCTTGACAAACATCAAATCATGCTACCTAAACCAAGAACCACTTTCAACGAAATTTGCATGCATAATTCATGACAAAGAAAAAATGGCCTTGTACTTCATCAGTACCACTGACTGATAATAGGCATCAAATTTTATTTCATCTTATCCAATGACTAGCCATGTGACTCTTCAGAACTAATTAAATTTACCTATTTTTGCACTGAGAGAAATTATACAATTACACTAACTTAAAAGCCTTCCCAGAACATGAGGGTAAATTTCTTCTTTGTTTTTTATTTAGATTTTTTGATTTAGAACATAGCATCTTCACTGCTAAGGACCCCTGATGTTATTATGAAATTATAGCCGAGACATTCCTAACCTTGCTGTTTCAATAAATATTAAATACCTGTCTTCCATGTTCTATGGTATTTTCTAAACAGTCTCTGCCTTTCAATATTGAAGGTTGCTTTTTTTTTTGTTTTTCTTTGACTTTATTTTCCCATCTCATTTACAGCAGACTCTTTCAATTACTTTAGAAGTGTTCAAATTACCAGATTCCATGACTGGCTTACCAATATGTAAGAAGTCAGAACTAGTGGTGGTATGTTGTAAACCCCAGGTTCTAGATGACAAAAACAAGACTGGTTTTCAAATATGCTACGCATTTGTAACTTCAGCGACTATATGGTAGTAGCTCTCAACCCTACTAACTGAAGGTTTTCCAAAACGAAGTTCACAAAAATTGGCGCTAGTAAGAATTTGCTGTGAAAGGGGCTACAGAGTAGCTATGCAAAATATGACAACACAACCATGATTGAGGGGAACACATCTTATAGTTTACTTCTATCATATTGGTACATACGTTCTGATAATGTTCTTATCACCATGATTTTAAGGCTTCCTAAAAGATGTGCTCTTGTCAAACGTTTCCAAATAACCTCTGTCTCTTCCTCTTCATTTTTCTTACTCCCAAAACATTAGGAGTAGCTGATGTTTTTCTCTTGAGAGCTTATTAATTCATACCTTATGAAACCTGAAGAGGTTTGCTACACTGCAAAAAAGGCATGGAGCACTTATTTCCCTGGAACTGAGCTCACTGTGTTCTCAGATACATCGTTTGCATTTTCAGCCCCTCAAAGTCCCAAACAGAGAATTTAACCTCGAATAAAAATTTAGGTTCCTACTTATTTTCAATAAAAGTTCCCATTTATCTTTCTTAATTCTCATGTTTATTACTTTCACACACAATATAATTTCAAAAGCTCAAAACTTGCTTTCTTCAATACTCAGGTTCTCAAGCCAACACTGCCCTCTTTATTTTCATGCCATGATCTGAATGCTGTAGATACATTTATACTCTTCCTGCAGACATTCTTCCTCAAGATCTTTAGATGTCCTAAAATTAAATTAATCTTCCACAGACCAAATAAAATTCTTCCAGCCTACCCAAGCTGGAAGTGCCATACTCATGTCCTTAATTTGCCATGCAACCATCTTTGTCTTTGACAGAGCTAGAAGTCTCTTTGAAAGAAAATACTTTCTTCTGCAACAAAACAAAAAGCAGTAATCTTGACATAAGATGCTTTGAAAAAAAATCTGAGCTTACCTGCAATGTACAACCATAGGTCCAGCATCAGGTGGGTTGCAAGTCTTGACTCGTCGCAGGAAAGCTAAGAACGGTGTTGGGTGTTCTGGGACACCATGATCGGGCCAGGCAGTAAACTGGAATTGCCTCACTTCCCTTTTCTCACTTGAACCATTCTGTGAAATTTAAGATTTTCATGACAAAACTGCCATTGAGATGATATTGGCACTTTTCAATGAAACAGCTGCAGAAACATATATACCAGTGAAAATTATTTAAATCGTGTTTGGGGTCAGTGAGAACCAGAACTCAGATTATGGAGGAAATCCAAATTACAGGATTCGAACAAAATAACAGCTTTAACTACACTGCACAGTTGTGAATCACAGGTGTCAGAGCATTAGTTAGAATTCAATTAAATGGTTTTTCATGGTGAGAGCTCTGTATTAACTTACAAAACTCCATGTTATAAGGAAAATGCACTCTGTAGAAGAAGTCTCATTGTTCAATTCTGCTAGTAGGAAACAAGGGAGAAGAGTGGAAGGAGGGGAAGAGGAGAAAAGGAGTGAGGAAATAAGGGAAACAGGCAGGCAGGGAAGGCATGAAGCAAAAGCAAGGAGGGCAAGATGGCAGAAGGAGAATGATAGGAAGGAAGAGAAGGGACGGGAGGGAGAAAATTGCCAATCTTCTAATTTAAAAGTAGATTGTAACTATATAGAAGTATATATACCTTGTAAAGTGCAAATGTACGAACACAGTACGTTGCCAATTCAACCGTGTCTAAAAGGGTCACTTGGATTAGTCCATAAGTTTCTGTGCCTCTGCTTGGCCAGTATTGATCACACTTCACCTGTAGTGAAAGAATATATAATCATTTAATACATTTAATATGGATATTCATTACATATCTGAGTGTATGTCACCATAGGTTTTAAAAGTATTGGAGCTAGAATGGTCAACAACTGCTAAGGATCCAATACAAGAAAGTTATTTTATCGTCCACAAGAACTTCTCTTCTAGTATTAGCTCTTAAAATGTTTTCTTCCATAAAGGTTATTTTTAATTTCACTGAGACAGATAATTGAGAAATACTAATAGGCGAAGAGACACTAAAATAAAAATTACAGTAGCTTAAAATTTGACCTGTATCTTCAGCGCCTTGCCTTTCACAGTTCAGAATTTAATAACAGTAGTAATCCCCCCAAGGTAGATAGAAATTTTTTTAATATTTGCGACAGTTTACTTTAGTCCCTAAACATTCATGCTATTCTTTGAATATTACTATTTAGTATGCCTAGCAATAGCTCAGTACAAACCTGATTTTTTCTGAGAAATAATTTCAGTATATTGATAAATGCAAGGGCAGCAGCAACTATTAAATACATTGTGAGAAGATAAAATTTCCTTCTCAGATCAGTGTTACCAAGCATGTGACAAAATCTGTTCACAGGCATTTAAAAACATTGTTTGGTGGAGAGGTAACTCATAAAACTTTAAAAGACACAGGACATTTCATTCAGAGAAATCTTCCATTTCGAAACCCCACAGTTTAGATTAACAAAATTTGGTAACTCTGTGTAAGATGATACATAATTTGTTTATCATCATTGCTAACGCTCAATAATCTGTTTCAGTTAAAAATGGTATTTACAGTGAAAGGTATTGTGAAAATAAACATGCTGAAAACCTAAACCAATCAGAAAATGGTAGTATGAGAGTCATATAATTGCAAATATTTTTCTTGCCGTGGCTGAGAGGTGAAACTGAGACAGTCAATCTCTGTTCTATTTATAACAATATGCTTTTATCTATTAGGCTTGCACACATTACAGAAAAGAAGTCTAAACTGAGTCCAATATTAACACATTGCTCTTGTTTAATAAATGTCTTCATTAATCACTCTAAGCAAGACTCACACCAAATTAAATGAGAATACCCAAAATGAAAGAAAAAATAGAAGAAAAGCAGAATATTGCACAGTATTTCCAAGTAAAAATAAAAGTGAATTATCATGTTAATCCAAGAGAAAAACTGATTCTTCCCCCAAAACAGAAAACTAGGATATGCATCTTTGAAACGCATGTGCTCTCCAGGTGTTTTTTTCTACACAGCATTTATTTAAAAAAGACTTAGTATGCTTTCAAACTCCCCAGTCCTAAATAGCTTTTACTCGCAGATAATTTTATTTTGAGGCTCACAGGTCACAGATCACCAACAGTTCACAAATCACAGTCTGAGAATGAATAATCTAGATAAAGAGAAAAAATTCTAGCCACTGAAGCAGGTGATGAGAATTCATCAGTAGCAAAAATAAATGAAACAATTTTCTTGCAGGAAATGGTAGTTTAATTCACAGATAAGAAACTGCAAGAAAGTGACTAAAATGTTTATTGATACTGCAGTATTAAATGGGATTAATAGCACTAAAAAATCTCTTATTAATAGGATGTAATTACTTCCTTATGTCACTTACTGAAACACTGAAAGAGTAAGTATTGCAAATACTCCATGAATATCCATAATGTAATTGCAAGATTCCTAGTAATAAAGGAAGCCACCTTGGTATTTGCAAATCAAACAGAAAGGTATACTTTCAATTGAGACATTTCAATATTGTTATAGTAAATGTAGTTTCACTTTGTCATTAATATAGAAACAGTGTAACATGTCTATATTTGCTACCTGTATTTTAAACAAAATGTAGTGTCTTACTTATTAATTCCATTGAATGACAGAATTTATTATGTCAAATGTTGATACATAATAGCTGCATTTTGTAATCTTAGAAACTAGAGGTTTAGTATAAACCTCTGATTAAACCTCTTTTACTTGAATGTTTTATTTTTTTAATAATAAAAATGGTAGAACACTTCACGAGCTTTTAATTACAGTAAGAAATAAATGTCTGGTTATGCCTTTGCATGCCTAAATACAAAGTTCTCTTCATTAACCTGCAGTTTTCATGTATAAATTGTATGCTTATAGAAATAGTGCCAGTTTCCAGAAAGCATCCTTGAAAAATTAAACAGCTTGCAGTTTGCAAACAACAAAAATTAACCACTTCAAAAGGACAGAAAATACTTGTTTTATTCTTATTTTGCACAGTAATCCAATGTTAAGCATATACGCAGAAGCCTGTAGAAAATTGCTCCTTCTAATTTAGGCTGGGAAAAAATAAATGTGCCTGCTCCTTTTTGTGCAGATTTTGTTTGGTGCTTTTTGTTTATTTTTAATGTGTTGGTTTATCTAACAAACTTCAATCATGGTATAATTTTTCTAATATACTTTCTGTGAGAGCCAGCTGATGTAGAGGACTGCTGCTGCAAGCAGTCATTAGGTATTCTCTACGAAATAGACGTTGTAGACCAGCGTCCATATTATTTGAATGATGAAACTGATGAAAATAGCTATCAATTTTTTTAGAAAAAACCCCTGATTTCAGATTCATGTGGAATTGACCTTCTGGAAGAGCATATGAAGCATAAGTTGACTGAACTGCATCTTTTATCCCTTTTATCTATTCATTTGTCTCAGAACAAGAGGGTCTTCTTCAGAAATGTATCCTTATGTACCTCCTACACTCTTTTGCTCTGTGATCATACACCTTACATTCCCAATACTACTAACAATTTAGAGTCCAATTTATCTTTATGAGAGATCAGAACAATGTTTTCTATTGGACTTCACCAGCAGCAGAGAACCAAACAATAGAATTTAATTGGTAGTTTCTTAGAGTTTTTGTTAAATGTCTTATCTTAAGATGCCAGTCTTTAGCACTTAGAATCATAGAGTCAGTTGGGTTGGAAGAGACCTCTGAGATCATCAAGTCCAACCCTTAATCCAAACCCACTCTGATTACCAGATCATGGCACTAAGTGCCACATCCAGTCTCATCTTAAAAACCTTCATGGTTGGGGAAGCCACCACCTCTCTGGGCAGCCCATTCCAATGCCTGAGAACTCTCTCTAGAAAGAATTTTTTTTCTGATAGCCAACCTGAATTTCCCCTGGCAGAGCTTAAGCCCATGCCCGTTTGTCCTATTGCTTGGTGCCTAGGAGAAGAGACCAACCCCCATCTGGCTACAACATCCTTTCAGGTAGTTCTAGACAGTGATGAGGTCACCTCTGAGCCTCCTCTTCTCCAGACTAAACAACCTCAGCTCCCTCAGCCTCTCCCCATAGGACTTATGCTCCAGTCCCTTCACCAGCCTTGTTGCTCTTCTCTGGACCAGCTCCAGCACCTCAGTATCTTTCCTGAACTGAGGAACCCAGAACTGAACACAATACTCAAGGTGTGGCCTCACCAACGCAGAGTACAGGGGAAGGATCACTTCCCTGGTCCTGC
>VWZD01003850.1:26297-47490 GCA_013396695.1 Sakesphorus luctuosus | reverse complement strand
AAAAAAGAGAAAAGAAAAAAGAAGTAAAAAAGAAGTACTGTTTCCACCCAATCCATGATATAATCTGCTGCTGTGGAGACATGTACATTATAAAAAGAGACATAAAGAATAGAATCCAAGGAACATTGCTGATTCCTATTCTACAGCTCAAAAACTAGTTTGTGCTCAACAGCTTTAAAAAGAAATTATTGCCATCTCTACAAGGAAACATGGCACAAAAATCTTCATCCTCAAGCAGGCTAAGTTTGGAAAAGTAAGCACCTTAGAGCAGAAAGTAGATTACACAGCCCAACCTTAACTACATCCTAAGAAACCACCCTCCCAGCAGGCACTGATAGGCCTTTTTATTAAGGAAAAGCAAAGAAAAGAATAGCAGATTTGGGAGGATGCAGGGATTTTGTTTTATAATTTTAGCAGGTGTTCCTTGCTCTCCACCCAGGCGGTGCCCCAAGCCTGTACAAAAAGAGGATTTAATCTCTTGGAACCAATGAGAGAGAATAAGGTAGTTCTACAAATGAACTTTTCCAAACACTTTACACAGACTGGAAGAAATACAAGTCTGAGACATTTAGTGCCAGGCTCAACAGCAAACCTACACTTCATTTGAGGAGTCTGAGTCAGTCTGCTGCTGCAGCAATGGAAGAGAAGAATTCAGGTCCACTTTAATCTGCCCTGCCCCAAACAGAGTTTCTCTTACTTCACAGAGAAACTCTATCAAGTAGCATGCAGGTAAAGTAATCAGAACTGTAACAGAGACACAAAAGCTCTTCCTCTTTTGAGATGCAGTCAGCTGATGAATGCACAAAATTAAAACAAACGAAAGAATGTAATCAGCTTGACTTTAATTAATACCCAAAAAGGTCATTGGCAATCTGACCAGTACTAAAGCTAAAATTTCCTTGGAAAGCTGTGCCTTGGAACCTACACTCCCCTGCTCCCTTGCACAATTCATAATTAGATTTTTCAAAAATATAAACAAATCCTTTCCCCCCTCCATTGCAGCTGTGTCAGCTTTAGAACATACATTCTCTTTGCAAACATGTCCACATCTCGTGATGGTTTCTCTGACAAGTGCTTAGACTGCTATGAAAAACCAATGTTTGGCTACTAGATATTGTGACAATGTCAGGAGAAAAAAAAATTGCTAATTCTCTTCCACCCACTTCCCAAGGAAGACAGAGAATTTGAAAACAATCAACAGATATCCATAACTAAAAGGAACATGTAATACTCTAGAACAAAGCTTCAAATTTACCACTTTACTCATCTTCTACTACCAGGAACCACAATAAGGAAAAAGTCTGCTTCTTTTCCTTCAATCAATACAATCCCGTAAGAATTCAAGCTTCAAAACATTTACATAAAATATTAGCATTATATATTTGCAATAGATAAACTGAAGCAGCAAGGTAATCAATCAATTTTCAATTACTTGTGGCAACTGGGTAAGATGCCAGTGCACACACTAGAACTGACAATAGCCACCTAATGAACAGGTTCACACCCTGTGGAAGGCACGAGCTTCTGGGTTACATTTTTAATAACAGCCACTTATAAATATGTATTTCCTCTTCTGTTTCACGAAAAAGTTTATTATATGTAAATTAAGATGTGCTCATCACAAACCCATCCAGCATACCTTCTTTTTGCAAGAACCATACAGTGCTTCTTACATTATGGAATGCACCAGTGTAATTTTGGGTGTAACAAGAGTGTCAACTTACTCCCTTATTCGGACATTGCAGCGTTTTTATATCCCAGTAAATGGGCTCTGAATAACATCATACTTACAACATCAAACTTCTGTGTGATGTTCCCCTGGACATCAAGCAAATAAACTTTGCCATAATGTGTTCCCAGTGCCAAAAACTGTAAAAGAAAGAGATTGATTACATAAACATAAAACACCACAACCAATACCACAGCAATGCTTAATGAACTCCAGGATGTTTGGCAGACTAACGGAAACGAAGAAAGGCCACCACTTTCTATAGAGAAAAGGTTATTTTAATTGTACTTGAAGAATGAAACAGGGCTTCGAGCCCATGTTGCTGTGATAGTGCAAGTTGGCTGTCAGAATGAGTCATGAGGACCCTCATCCACTGACAACTAATGGTGTGTCTGCAGTCTGTACACACTGCCTGATGGACTGTGGCAGCAAATTAAAAATGCAGCGTGAGAGCAAGGACCAACAGAGATCTGAAATAGTTCCTAGATCCTTTCTGCAGCTTTGTTTCCATCGTAATGGTTTCCTTTGAGCTTTATTTTTAACTCTCCTTCATTGTGAACCTGAAAACAAAGCATTCAAACACAGCAAAAGCCCATCACTGGTAAAATACAGCTGAATTATGGAAGGTCTCAGACAGTGCACTTAGGCACACAGATAACCACTGGGTTTGCTCTCCTTCACATATTAACACTCCTAAATTGAATACTCCCAGTTTTCCGCAGGAGTCTCATTCCAAAAAATAACAGCAAAATAAAGCAATGTCCACAAAATGCATGCTATCACAAACTTATTTTGATACAAACAAGAAGGGATTCAATTCTGAGATCTGCTGTTAATTGAACCATGTGAACTATGCCTAAACAGAAAAGGAAGAACTTTGGTACTACTTGATTTATGACAGAGGTTTCTTTTATTTACCCCCTCCCCAGCCCCACTTTCAGCATTACTCAAATAGTCCAGGCTACTCAATTCTCTGTATTTCACTGCATGTGAGCATGCTTCATTGCAACCTATAATGAAATGCTCAAATTTACAGGCACTGCTAAGCGTGTCAGTCAGGCAGCACAATCTTTAAAAAATAACCTTACAGAAAGTCAAGGTTTAAAAGGATTTATCAAAATGGAATTGCTTAAAATGAAATTTCAGTTCAGGCACTTAAAATATGAAGCTACATTAAAAGGAGTCAAGAAAGGGAAAGAAGGGGTTCATTAGAAATTCATTCCCTGCAATGCCTTTCACTCCTGCAAGGTTGCCTTTTTTCAGGAAGAAAAAAGTCCCCCGGGTAAAAAAATCAATACTGGTTAATAAAACATCAGGTGTGCAGACATAACTAGGTATGACTATTCCACTGCACAGGCCTGCTTGAATGCACCAGGTGCCATGACGATTAGTCATCCAGTGCAGACAGCAAGCCTGGTGAAAATATGATGCTTTAGCAGCAAAAAGAAAAAAAATAATTCTGCGGGGAAATTAGTGTGAACACAGAAGCCAGCCTTCAGGATTCCCAGCAAAGTTAAACTGCTTTAATCAGAGACATACCACTGTATAATTTTGCTAATGATGACAATTTATCAAGGCTTTTCCTGCTCTTGCAGGGAAAAAAAAAAGGCCAAAAAACCCAACAAAAATCAAACAAAAACATCCTTGCAAAACATATAACCCGGCTTCATTTTTAAGCTCTCTGTTGTAAGACACCTATTCCTAAAAGACTGCACTACCTGGCTTCTAACAATATTGATCTTTCTCATAAATAGTGTATCCAGCTTGCTGGAAAACTGAAAGAGCTGGGATACCTGAACAGTTTTCCTGTATTGTCACATTCTGTGACATTATGGTAAAAGTTGTGTCTGTGCATCCTTACAGAAAATCCTGTTCAACTCTCAGCTTCCAAAATTTCCCTGAGACTCAGGAATTAAAGGTAACACAAAAAGGCCACAGACTAGGAGGAAATCCTTGCCAATTTTCCAAATATCTGTGTAATTCTCAGTCGTCAAAAACATTTTAAAAAGACTTATTGTTTTCATTCTCACAGTTAAAATACAAGCTTCATCTTAAGAGCCTCTTGAGCCATGGCAACAGTCCTCTGAGGAAAAGAAACACAGCACAAGTCAATCTAAAAATATAGCCAAATAATAAAGACAGATCCCTCAACAATAACTGCTAGGGATACATTACTGGATATGACAAATTATACATTCAGAAAATAGCTATTATGTTTTACATACTAATAGTTGACAAATCCTTAACTCACACTTTCAGATCTCTTCAGCATGCCTCAATATTTTAAGATGTTTTTCAATATTTATAAAAGAGAAGAAAACTCATAAAATACAAAAGCAATTGTTTAAAACACTGATGAAGTAGATGAAGTTTCCTGCTTTTAAGAACAAAGGAATAATTCCTCACAAATTTTCTTTATTTTGCATTGGCCAACACTTTCTCCCTCTTCTCTTGTATGTCACAAACCTTGGCATGTGCCTTTCCTCTCCTTGATTGTAACATACTGAATCAGAGAAGGGGAACAGGGAAGTGTCAGTATGACACCTCTGAAAAAAACCCAAACCCAAACAAAAAACCACTGTAATTACTTCCTTCTACACTGTATTAACGTAAACTCAGCTGCCTTCCACAAGTGAATATATGCTCAGTTCCTGGCATGATCCAGTCTGCCTTTGGTGACTCAGGCTGTACAAATAAGCACAACACCAGTTTCCTTTCAGAATAAAGGAAAGTTAGAACTGTATTCCAATTCTAGTTCATGATACTGTCCATAATTAAAGCTGAGTGAGCATTTTTCCAGTAGTTTCTGTAAACATCCCATCTAACAAATCACTGTATCTTGAATTCTCATTCATTTTCTCACCAAGAAAATGTGTTTCTCACTGAGAAAATGTTTGATACAAACAAGAAGGGAATTGATTCTGAGAGATCTGCTGTTAATTGAACCATGAGAACTACTCATTTTATCTCTGAGAAAATGTGATTGTTCAATACAAGCTTAGGGTGAATTCTGTTTATGTTGTCTTGCACTGTAAGTCTAGATTTGTACACAGAAATATATTGATGCATGATAAGCACAGATAGATATATAAAACCAAGTGGAAGCTTCATCTCAGCAGCCACATAGCCACACAATACCTTTTCATGCACTGTCATGCAGCTGGCTGCATCCTTCTGCAGAATCTCAGTCACTCCATTAGAAAGCCGTTCATACTTCAGCTTAGGTTCTTCTTCACTCTCATCTTCCTAAATTTTTAGGAGTGTGAGAAAAAGGGAGCAAGAGAGAAAAAAGAACAAAAGCATTTAGATGTTTATTTGATATAAACAAATTAAAAGTTACCCCAAAACCATCACACAGCAACAGGCGAAGATGGACCACTGCTATCTCTTCACAACAGCCATTACAAACAAAAGCCAAACTCTCACATTTTTATCATCTGAGGGGGTTTGGGTTGTGCATTTCTGTTATTTAGTTTCTCTTTTTACTCCAAAGTTCCGGGTGCAAATAAAGACTGTATAGCAGCATATCAATTCAGCTGTAAGAGGCACTTAGTGGATATCTAAAAAGCAGGAAAAAATGTACATGTGTCCTTCATTACACAAAGTTAGTCACTTGCAATTTAGAAGTAAAATACCAAAAAGATGGACATGAAAATGAATGATGATAAAATAAAGTGTGCCATTGTAGCCACGATGAACTGAGGGCTGAAGCATGCAGGTTACAATAAACTTCACCACCTTTACAAGATGCTGCACCTCTGTAGGAAGGATAGAGGCAAAATGCTGTGAACAAAAATAAAAAAGAATCCACTAGGAATAAGTTAATTGTATAAAACCCACCAATGGGTTTATGTTAAAAAAATAAATAGTATAAATATGTTGTCTGGGAAAAGGATCTGGACACAGCATGTTCCTGTGAATCAACTTTATCATCTGCATGTTAGGAACCTTTTCTGGTAAATATTGAAGCTTTCCTCTCTTTTTCTTTTCAAGCATGTTAGGTATCATCACCCAATCACTACTTAGATGTAAAGAAACATGATGGCCCAAGGGGCACAGAACGAAGAGAAAAGAAACTAAACTAAAAAAAAAATGACCAAGCAGCAAGTTTATTCATCAAAGAACACCCCACATGTTTATCTCTTAGGAAAAGAAAACCCAACATGCAAAATAGCTCTCTGGTCATAGGCATCTTTCTGTAACAGATGGTCTATGGAAGTACTGCCAGGGAGAGATTCCACAGGCTCCAGGAAGTCTCAGTTAATCCTCTACGTGCACCATATAAACAAATCCATATATATTCCTTGGTCCTCATTCTAATTAAAGAACTGCCTTTACTTCCCACCAGCCACTGCCTTCCAACCCCTAAAAATGCACGATGTCAGCCTATGGCAGAAGAATTGTATTTGTGCAACATTTTCTTGTAGCTAATTATGCAAAAAATAAATTTGGAATAGGGATGTGTCAACAGGTTAATAAAACACATTTTGTTTAAATTGCCTTTGGAGTACTTAAGTCAGTCTTTCCCAAGTTAAATACTATGGCCATTTACCATGTGTGATCCCAGGCACTCAGCAATAGGACAAGGGGGCACGGGCTCAAGCTCTGCCAGGGGAAATCGAAGTTGGAGAGCAGAAAAAAATTCTTTCCAGAAAGAGTTATCAGGCACTGGAATGGGCTGCCCAGAGAGGGGGTGGATTCCCCATCCCTGGAGGTTTTTAAGGTGAGATGGGCCGTGGCACTGAGTGCCATGATCTGGTAAAGGGACTGGAGTTGGCCCAAGGGTTGGACTTGATGATCTCGGAGGTCTTTTCCAACCCAATCCATTCTATGATTCTATGATATGGTAAGATGGACATAACCTCATATAAACCACAAAAAAGCCTTACATACCTATGGAAACACTCAGTATTTAGCCCCATGCTTATATAAACATGCTGCAAAGAGAGTGGGTTTTAAAATGTTGTTTGGGAGTTTTATGACAGAATACAAATGAGATTAATACAGGGATGTCAGCAGCGCATGACGTAGGAGTCTGAAGTGAGGTGTCAAAATGTCCACCAAGAAACAATTTTATTCAGTAAATCTAACACTGAACAAAGTTGTTACCAGACAGAATGACAATGTCAAATTACAGGGCTGTATATAAATCAGTCGAATTCCTCGTGCCTACAGATCCTTAATAAATGGCTACAAGGTAGAGGGAGGTGGGAAAGTCAAAGAAAAAAGCACACTTGTGATGGAAGGAAGGAGTAAGGAAGTACGTGTCCATTCTACAGCAATTAATACATTTCTGCATTTTATACATTCCTTACAAAGATTACACTTGAAATGCATGGGTAATCATTGAATAAATTCATAAAAGTAAAAATTGAACTCCAGTCATCTAGTTTTTATAAGATCCCACATGTTGCTGTGGTCTGGACATCCAATGTGCAACCAACATGAAAAGTTAATTCTAGTCTCTTGAGTAGTTTGCATAAAATCATTCATCCATGGGCCATTAGATAAAGTTACTGTAAATAAGTTTTGCCTGTCTTATTTATGAGTGAAAACTAAGTAATTTTTCCTGCACATGCATATACAAAAAATATATATTTTCCAAAGTCAGTGCACCGAAGCATTCTGCCAGGCTTCAAAATAAGTAAATAAAATGAAAACTTCCCAATATTAGGCATGATGATGTACCCATTTCACGCTTTCTTGACAGGTATCTTCCATGTTCAGTAAAAGTCAAGCTAAACGGTGAATTGAAATGGGGTTGGGGCACTTTACTGTAAACAAAATGAAATGAAAAAGGTGATCTGCAAAAATTCAAGATTTCTCTACTGCTTCAGACTCTGATATATTAAATGCATTTGATGATCTCTTATTTAGAGTATCAGAGGTTAATAATTTTAAAGGTATTCTTCTATCAGGAAAAGCTTTTATGCAGTATGAACTTCTAAAGCAAACAAACCCCAGTGTTAATAAAAGCAAATCAATAATTTTTGTTAAATTTTAATAATCTTGAAACCCCACAAATAAACCCATCAGCAGCGTGAGTTGAGATGTCAGTTAGCTGCGTTTCTATGACAACCCAGAGGAATAGTCCAAGTCCTGACTTGCAGCAAAGCTAAGATATAAACAGAGTGACATTTACCCCATACAAGGGAACCCAGAGCTTTCCTTTTTTAAGGGAAAAAATAGTAAAAAAAAAAAAAAAATCAATGGTTGAACTAACGTGGATTTTTACTAAGCGCATGACACTTTCTATTTAATGTCTTAAAACCATCCAAGAGGATTCTAAACATTTGAAAATAAATTTTAGAGCACTGCTTTTTGTACCACCACTTAGCACTTCTTCCATATTTTCCACCTAAAAATACCTGAAACAACACTGAATTTTGAGATTCCTGACCAATGTATTAAGACAAAAATGTGTAAAGCACTCCACACATGGCAGCCTTAAATTCTGGAAGGGTGGGCGACCTACAGAGCTTACAGGAGGAAGTTACCTTTGTGATGTTGTGAAATAAATAATGATCATTTTCCAAGCATGGGAATGCTAAATTAAAACCCAAATTCCATTTAATTTTCTGCTTGCCTTCTAATGCTAAAACTCACAGTCAAATAGCTAAAAATATGTTGTAAAGAACAGGTATCCATAAACACTTCCCACTGAAAGTACATTTCCAGCTGAATGAAACACTGTAATTAACCACTAACACTAATACAAACCCACTCCTACTAAGAGCTCCTCCATTTGTCACTGCTGAACACTCCTGGACTGAACAAATTCCTTTTCCTACATCCGACACCTCCTCACTACCAACTCTTCTGGAGCAGATTTACCAAACTGAGGAGAGCTGGAAGTGTGCAACTGCCTCTCAAGAGGCCGCTGCGAGGGATGCTCATCTGCCTTTCTAAACACGGGTTCACAACTTTCTTCAGATATTCTGCCCTGTCCTTCCTAGTTTTGCCTACAGGAACTACTGCGGTGGAATCATGAGTAGAAAAAATATCTGAAATCAGTCCTCGTGAAGAAAATTTCCAGAAGGAATCTGTGGGCAGTTCACAGAGTTATTCCATTAGCCCACACTTGCTCCTGCAGCAGAGGATCTGCCCACAGGACAGTCTGGCACGTGAACTACACGCTCTGCTGATTGCAGATACTCTAATTATATTACGGGCGCTGACAGCAAAGTGTCATCCTTCCCACACGATTTGCCCTCAAAGTTTTTCAAAGCCTTTATGGAAATAAACGGTGCGTACATTATAAAGCAAGTCCATCCCCTTTGCTGCACATCTTCTGTCATAGAATCATAGAATCAATTGGGTTGGAAAAGACCTCCGAGATCATCAAGTCCAACCCTTGGGCCAACTCCAGTCCCTTTGCCAGATCATGGCACTCAGTGCCATGGCCAAGCTCACTTGAAAAATCTCCAGGGATGGGGAATCCACCCCCTCTCTGGGCAGCCCATTCCAATGCCTGAGCACTCTCCCTGGAAAGAATTTTTTTCTGCTCTCCAACTTCGATTTCCCCTGGCAGAGCTTGAGCCCGTGCCCCCTTGTCCTATTGCTGAGTGCCTGGGAGCCAGAAATAAAGATAGCCCAAGTCCTGCTCCTTCTCACACCAACTGGAACCTAGGCAGTGGTTCTGAAAGACAATGTAAATAATCATTATTTCTTACAAAATAGCTGGAAACTCACAACAAAGATTTGCCAAAATTTACGCTTGCATTATTGTAGTGGATTGTTACTTTGTACAATCAAGAAGCACCAAGTATCATTTAAAAGCTCATTTGGTCCTTAAAACAATAGCATGTCATGTACTAAAGCTCTCCAAATAGATCTGCCTATATTTGTTTTTTAAAAAGAATTCTATGTTCTCAAGTGATGCAAACACCTTCCTTGCTGACCATTTCCAGGTCTTACCCTGCCTTCTTTCAAAAGGAGAAAACAAAATTCAGGAGCAAAGGGAAGAAAGCACTCCATCCCCCAGTTTTGGAAGATATTTACACCTGTGCTGAAGAATCCAGTGCCACAGAGCAAACAAGGAGAATTACTGCAGTAGGATGTGTAACTATTACAAAGTGCAGGTTCGTAGTTGCCGTTTCTCCATCCCCAGGATATGCTTTCCAGACTTGTGTTCCTGTCTCAGTGATAAAGGGACTACCCACACTGCTTTCAGGATTAGGATCCTGACTCAATTTCTCTCAATGCAATCAAATCTCCAGCACTAAAGGAATGCCAAGAAAAACTCAGACTAAGGCCTTTAACCTTCAAAAGCCCAGTCTGCTAAATGGTACCAAAACTGGAACACAATTCTATTGCCAGTTGTGGTTTTATTTACTGTGCTGCTGACTTTAAATATCGAGGACTTTACCAGACACTGTGAAGAACACAAACCTCCTTTTCTCCATTACCTTCATATCAAACAGTCTGTTCCTACAGAAATATTTTAACAAAGCAGAAAAAAATAAATGGGGTTAGGAATCAGAATAGCAAAGTGCATTTCACCTTGAAGTCACTGGTTCAAAAGCAGGTACAGAAATAGTGAATAAAAGCTAGAAACCCATTCAAGTCTCCAAGTTGCACAAGACCCTGAGATTAGCTCAGTTGGTTAAAACTTGGTTGTGATAATGCCAAGGTCATGGGTTCAATCCCCTGTGTGGGCCATTGACTTAAGAGTTGGGCTCGATGATCCTTGTGGGTCCCTTCCAACTCAGAATAGTCTGTGATTCTGTAAAGTTATTTCCACACAAGACAACAAAAGGCATGAAGACTGAAATTTCCAAACCATGACAGCATATTTGTGACTTAGGCTGCTAAAAATATTTCCCCCCAAAATTGTCTGGTGAAAACACAATAATGTCAGCTCAGTGAAAAACGTGTTCCTTCACAATTGTTCCTAAAGCAGATCACTAATGCGTTCCCAGCACACTTAGCTGTAAAATTGGTAAATACGGATTAGGATGGTAAAATTTCACACAGAGGTTTTCTGTTCTCCCCATTCATTTTCCACGGGATTTATTTAACACCCTGGGAAAAAGCAGATATACACCAGGAGCAAGGAACTAAGATGATATGGCTGCCTGTGAATATGCATCAAAATGGGCTGCATTTGCAGTATGAAATGATACACGGATGAAAGGCAAAGGAGAGAGCATTTTATTTCCTTGTAAAACTGCTGTGGCCTACAGAATGTTACACTGTATTTGCACAACAGCAATGGAAGACTCCCTCCCTCCTACAGGTGTGAAGGAGATGGACACCAGTCAAGGTGTGAGGCAGAAGAAACACACAGATGATACAATGAGCAAGCATAAATGGTATGTTAAATTAAAAAAAAAGAAAAGGAGGTAGTAAAAAGGCCATATAGTACAATTTGGTTTCATTTCACCTTCCATCAATTTATTTTACTGGTAGTTTTGTGCATGACAAAGAACACCTGAAAACTTTAAAATCCACTTCAGTGTTCAAAAAGGCAGACTCAGTCCATCCAACACTGTACCACACAGAGGCAGCACAGAACAGGCTGCTTTAACTTCCATGTCCAAATCCAGCTCCAATTCCAGCACAGACAAATCCAAAAGCAGTTCAAATCCCAGTGAAGCCACACATTTCCACTTGTGCTTTCCTTCTGCTGAGTAAGGAACTTGGGCACACGTTTGTTTCCCCTGTGAACAGTCCTCAAGCAGCCCAGCTGGCACCGTGTGATCTACAGCACATGGAAACCCAACAGTGCAGTTTTGGGAACAGCACTTTTCAAAGTTCACCCTCCCACCCCAGGGGGAGAGCTGAATTTCCCTGCTACTTTCTTTTTTCCAGCCTAGAATGTTATTCCACACAAAAGAGTAGATTTAGTATTTTGGGAAAGCCACATCTCCACACCCTGTAACAGCAGCTTTGCAATTGCACCTGATCTACGTAGCAGGCACAGCAGCATTTTTACTTTCTATGTATTCCACAACACACAGAACAGGCACTTCTGGTTAATATTAATAGCTCATTAAATGAAGTATCTAATTTTCACTCCAAACCAGAACATCTTAAAAGAATATAGATATAATCCAATTTTTCCTGCAAGTCAATCCTCTAATAATGTATATTATAATGTTAGTTACTAGTCACTGCAAACTTGTTTTTCAAATTAATGTATGAAAAGATTCCATTTAAACTTCAATAAATAATTTAACTGTGCTCATCCTACTGGCTCAAATTGATAAATTATTTGCACGATACATTTTCTCATCAATAGGGAAGAGTACTTTCTATTTGGAATGTATGTAAGTTTTCCTTCCATTCTCCCTGTTTAAAAGGCCAATTTCACTTAAAGCCATGCAGAGAGAAGCAATCTCTCTTCAAACTGATCAGGAATATGAAACAGAATATACTTTTTGAGACTTTTCCTCTTACTTACTCAGTTCAGGAAAGATATTGAGGGGCTAGAGCAGGTCCAGAGAAGAGCAACGAGGCTGGAGAAGGGACTGGAGCACAAGTGCTGCGGGGAGAGGCTGAGGGAGCTGGGGGTGTTTAGCCTGGAGAAGAGGAGGCTCAGAGGTGACCTCAGCACTGTCTAGAACTCCCTGAAGGGAAGTTGTAGCCAGGTGGGGGTTGGTCTCTTCTCCCAGGCACTCAGCAATAGGACAAGGGGGCACGGGCTCAAGCTCTGCCAGGGGAAAAAATTTCTTTCCAGAGAGAGTGCTCAGGCATTGGAATGGGCTGCCCAAAGAGGGGGTGGATTCCCCATCCCTGGAGGTTTTTAAGGTGAGCTTGGCCGTGACACTGAGTGCCATGATCTGGTAAAGGGACTGGAGTTGGATCATGGGTTGGACTTGATGATCTCGGAGGTCTTTTCCAACCCAATCCATTCTATGACTCTTTAACATTTTTACAATAACCTAGTGTAGAACTATTCAATAACAAGGAAAAGAGGCACGATGAGAAGAAGCACTTCGGAAAAGGTCAGACAGGAGACAGAAAAAAGGCCACTTGGACTGAGGTACAGGAACCACATATACTATTCCATCATCCATTTTTCTTGCAATGGTGATGCCCCTTCAAAAGCCGCTGTCCACAGACGAGCTTTCCTCTTCCAGTCCAATGCTCCACACTCCATGGTAAGAGAACAGTTTGATGCAAACACAGTATGACAAGGAGCCTTTTTTACCAGATGCTTTATTTACTTGAAATGATTTAATTGCTTTGACCTAATCCAGACCCAACCTACAAGACTAAAATTTGGAGTGTACTGAAAAGGAAAAGAAAATATCAAGGCTTTTTAGTTGTTTTTCTTTAAGGTTTACATGTTTCTTAGTTTTCTTCCTGCTCTGATCAGATTTCCAAACCTTAAAGAACAAAACCACTACCACTTACAGTGGTAAAAGGGTATCAGAGATGGGTACTTCTAAACCCTCATGAACTGTGTGAGCAGTTGAATCAAGAATTTCTACAACACTTTTCTCTCTACAAACTCTTGTAGAATTTTTTAATATAGTGTCTAAATAACTGAAGAATAAACTAAATGAACAAACATGCTCCTTTCACAGGGAAACAGTGATCAAAGCAGCAAAAAAAAAAGGACATATAAAAGTGGAAGTGCAAGAATGAAAATGTATGCAATACTGATGACTTATACAATTATTAGTATAATCTTTTGCTAATTAGCTGGCAATACACAAGCACCTGTCTGACAACAAGCAGCTCAATTGAGAAAAGTAAGATTTTACAGAAACAGACACATTGCAAGAAGAATAATTTGCAAATAAACTCAGATTCAGGCTGTACATAATTTATGGATTTTTTTTTTTATCTACAGTTTACAACTAGCCAAAAGTCAGATTACTTTGCTGTCTGTTTTTAAGATCTCATCAAATGTGACAGTCCAAAGATGTAGCTTCAGGTGCTGTACAATAAAATTAATAAAATTACATTAAACTAGGACTTTTCAGCCAAACAAACCTGCTCAGATTCAACTCCAAAATTTAGCATATTTGATGATTAGACAAGGTTGAGAGAAATAATCAAATATACTTCCAAAGCACAATTTAAATAAAAACAACAAAAACACAAAGCAAAAAATCCTCCAAAACCCAACAAAACCAAATGTTTAAAGCCAGAAGATATGAAAAGAAAATAATTGTGCAGCAGTTTTCTCCTAAGAATTAAAAGACTCTTAGACAGCTTCCTCACCATATCATGGTATAATATATAGCAGTCTATCTGTAGGAAGAGAAAAAGCTCATAATACCCCATATCATATATAAGAATATGAAAGTGACAATTGTACTGTAGTTACCAGGAAGGATCTGTCACATTTCTACAAGTTTTACAAGTCACTACAACTATTTCTACACTGAAAGACCAGCTTAACATCTGAACAAATCTCAGTTAATTAATTCCTTTGCATTTTACACATTCTGAGTTCAACAGCTACAAAGTATTAAATGCTCAGGCAGCCTCAGAAACTCAGTGTTGTCCTGGGCAGCAAGAGCTGGACCCAAACTTACAATGAGACGCTTTCAGACCCACCTACATTCCTACTATTTAAGCCCCACCACCAAGTCTGTGGAAAGAAGCATCCTGGCATTTGTTAAAGAGCCTGTCCCTCAAAACAAATCAAGCAAGTAGAAAAATAGAATTAGCATCTTATTTGCTAGAAGCTACTAGCTAGAAGGAATGATAATAAGAGAGTTGCTGCATGAAACAGAATCAACCTATGATTCTTTACTAAGATAAGGGCACAGCACTAAAACATCAGGGAAAAAGATTAATTTGTATTTTTTTTACAAATCCAGCTCAGACAGGGACATCATTTACTCAAAATTAGGAATATTAATATTGCATTCCTCCATAACAGAAAACATTTCTGTAATGTAAGTTGGATATGTGTCATGTGCCCTCTGAAATCAGTAGAAAAATATTCGATTTTATGGGAAGAATCTACATTAAGTGCAAGAGCAATTGTATATGTAAAAATCACTGTTACTATGGTAAGATGCCTACAAGTCCATGCCATAAATATAGTAATTTTTAATCGATAAAACTGGCCACAGGCTGCAGAAATTAAGAGCCTCTTATTTCTGTACCATCACAATAAAATCCATCCCTGATTTATTCAAACTATGGGGGGGCCACCCCAAAAAAAATATTTACAATTTTATGACACAAGAGCCAAGAGTGAAGCCATTAATTTGATCCCATCTCTGATCATACTTCGTGCAATATAATCAAGCACTGAGAACATTTATACTTTGTGCTTTTACCACTATTTTTGGGTTTATCTGAATGACCATTATAAATAGTCTAACAAGTTTCATTTCATCAACTATCTGCTGATGATCAAGACACTGGAGACTGGACTTAATACTCAAAGAGAAGCACCTTCACAGACATCAGAATGACAGCTGTTCTTCAGATCCAACATCTACATTCTCAACACATAAATTTCCTTTTCACTTCTCTCTGCATGTGAAATTAACATTAAAAATACACATCAACTTTAACAAAGGTCTAGTTGAAATTTTAGGACTTGCAATTCTATGAAAGCTGCATGATGCCTGTTTTTACTTAAGGTAAAAACCAGTAAAACCCCACCAGCTTGGCAACACATTTATGATTAATTCTGTTGTAAATACCTCTTTACTACCAGCTGCAATGTTGAAAGGCCATTAAAAATATCACTACAACAAGCTTTCACTTAAAGAAAAAAACAAGTAGGTAAGTATTTGTAGTCACTATCATGGGAATGTCAAGCCATGAGAGGATAACTGTTCTACTGAGTCCTGAGCTGTTGCCCAGTGATTGTCTTTGTGCACTCCAGAATGAAAACATCTCACACACAGCATACAAAGTCTGGCCCAGGCAGCTGTTCCACACAGCAATCCCAAAGGGCCAAAGAAATCCCAGCTCCTCACCAGCAGTGCCCTACAGTGCCATGCAGACAGCCACTCATGAACAGCAGAGAGAAGAAAATATCCTACAAAACCCAAAGTCACCATCCTCTGCAAATATATTTTTTCAGAATCCACTACAGTCTCTGCAGTACCCACTGTCATGGAAATTAGGATTTCTGCTTGCTTAGCGCTTAAATCCGGATCTCAAGCATGAAGGTAAAGAACAGAAAATCTTCCTAACAGCAGGTTCATTAAAGCTCCCTAAGTCCAGGAGTCACTTTGTCTTAGATATATAATGGGTGAAATTCCTCTGGCAAGGTGATAGCCCTCTTTGAGTCATCTGTCCTTTCTGGTGGCCACAACTGAAGCTCCTCAACCACCCTTATTTCTTGCTTCTTGTAGCCACCCTAGACCACTCTGATTACCTCTTTCCAGATATTTTATGGTTCCTTCAATGACAACAAGTTTGGAGTTGGTACATTACTGTTCAGGGACCAATCCTTGAATCCTGTGTTACTCCCTTCCTCTCTTCACACCCAGCCCCTGTTTTCCATCCCCTACAGCAGGGTAGGCAGACTTCTCCAGAACATGAGACAATTTCTGACAGTAACAGAGAGCCTACAGGATATGATTAAGTCTAGACTGGCTATTAAAATAACACAATAATTACCACAATGTAGTATTACTGCATATATAATTACACTGACAAATTTTCATTTTGTCTAAACAGAAGTGCATACACTTGAATTTGTCTCTCAACATAATTCATGTTACTCTAATAGGAAAACTGTGGGGGTTTTTTAAATATAAAGAAGCTTCTAATAGCAAATCACGGCTTTGTTTTACTAATTTAAGCCCAGATTAACACTCCTTGCTACATAATACTGCCCTAACTTCTGAAAACAAACAATGAGGTTGTATCTTTCCCTGCATACTGATAAAAAACTAGCACAGGCACAGATTCAAGTGTGAAGCATTTTAAGTAGGGTTACCTCAGATTCATCTGTTGATTCCTCATTAGACCTGGTTTCCTGAAAAGCAGACAAACAAGAGGGGCAATTAGCTAAGTATATACATAACTGAGCAGCATTTCCCTTTTAAAAGTATTTTTAAACCTTTATTAAGAAAACAACCAGAAAGCAGAAGCAACTCCAAGTTTGGAGTTTCCATCCTTCCCATTTGTAACCAACTTGTGCTTGCACTTGCACTCAGTGCCCCACTGACACTCAGGGGCAGCAGTTCCCTGTGACACTGTTGTCATTAACCTGCAACAGTGATTGGATCATCCAGGAATCTGTCCCTGGGGCACCTTCCCCACTTCCACAAGTGGTAGCAAGTTTTGCAAAGAAGCTGCCCATAGTTTTGACTTTCAAGGTGGAATAGCATTCTCAAGTTACCCACAAACTAGTTCTGGTATTCAACTGTTAGTAGGCTTATTTTAAACTTAAATCATTTCAGAGTATTTTCCACAGAAATCCGGCATTTAATGGCTTTCTCCTTCTCATGCCACATCAACACAAGACGTGTGGCTTTCTCCTGCCTTTGAAACAACTGTACCTTTAAAATATCTCCCTCTGCCAAGACAATGATTCTTACTATCCTACAAAAAAATTTTGTAAGTCAACTCCTGCTCATCTCTCGTCTGTCCACCAAGAAAATCTGCTGATGCAATGGCTCCTCAAAGAGGTCAGCAAAATGAAGATTTACTTAACGTATTTATCTTTATCAATAGCAATAACGGATTACAACTAATACCCTGGCAGTGAATGTAAGCATTTTAACAATAAAATATGATATAAACAAAGAACAAGCAAGAGAGAAGGCAGCATTTCAAATCTTATGAAAAAGTCTTTGGACAGCAAGAGTAATAGGTGCAGAATTTCACCAGAGAAGACAAAAAAAAAAGACACCGTTACCAAGGGCTTAGAGAAAAATGGAAAGAGAAAAAAATGTAACGCACTGACAATCAGTATAATTTTTTTGTTTGACATATTTATTTATTTATTTTCCATGTTTATAACACACCCTGATTGTGACCTCTGGGCAAAAAGCAAATGCCCCCTTTGCATTAGTGGAGGCTCATCTTGGTTTCCATAATACATCGCAGCTGATGGGAGAGAAGAAAAGCAGTACTTCCACTTGTCATTGGAATCTCAGAGCAAGGTGTTCCCACAATTACTGACATCTGTTTCCTCCATTTGATTCACCACAGCCAGGACCCCCTCCAAAAGATGGGAAAGATACTGAGGGGCTGGAGCAGGTCCAGAGAAGAGCAACGAGGCTGGAGAAGGGACTGGAGCACAAGTGCTGTGGGGAGAGGCTGAGGGAGCTGGGGGTGTTTAGCCTGGAGAAGAGGAGGCTCAGAGGTGACCTCAGCACTGTCTGGAACTACCTGAAGGGAAGTTGTAGCCAGGTGGGGGTTGGTCTCTTCTCCCAGGCACTCAGCAATAGGACAAGGGGGGACGGGCTCAAGCTCTGACAGGGGAAATTGAAGTTGGAGAGCAGAAAAAAATTCTTTGCAGAGAGAGTGCTCAGGCATTGGAATGGGCTGCCCAGACAGGGGGTGGATTCCCCATCCCTGGAGGTTTTTAAACTGAGCTTTGCCGTGGCACTGAGTGCCATGATCTGGCAAAGGGACTGGAGTTGGCCCAAGGGTTGGACTTGATGATCTCGGAGGTCTTTTCCAACCCAATCCATTCTATGATTCAAAACATACAACCCACAGAAGGCTTTTCTGTGCAGGCTACACTTGAGATGAGTTGGGAAATTCCAAATAGGAAGAACTCAGGAGTCAAGGGAAGATAAAGATGGAGTAAAGTCCTGGCATCCTTTCAAGTTCAGGTTTGACTTTGGAGGCACAACTGTCTGTCAGTCCCCCAGTCTCTGATCACAAGATGCAGTTACCTTTCAGGAAATTAGAATACTGTTATACAGAATATTTGTGCATCTTAAATTCTACTTAACAATAACCAAATGAGGACAGACCTAAAGCATTGTGGTTTAATGTTTCCAGCCTACGGAATGAGCTAGAGTAACACACAAAGTCTAATGAAAAATATCACAAGATTCCTATTAAAAAAACTGAGTTTCTTTTCTGAATACCAGGAGTTGCCTATTCAACCCCTTAATAAATCAAAATTATTAGCACCACTGTCTTGATATTTTGATATAATTCACACAGTTTGTAACACTATAATTTTTTTACAAACTAAAAGGATCAGCTCTCCCAAATAAAATCAGCACTTACAGCAAGTGACATTTTTGCTGGTACATGAGACTTTCTAGTGCAGCTACACCACCTCCATCCAACCCTCATGGCTCCAATTGCTTTGGCTGCTCAGAAGAAACCAGTGATGGGAATTTTCAGGATGAGCTCACTCTCTACCACCATGCATAGACAGACCAGCACATGGCCAGGGTGAAGAGAACCTGCTGAGAGAGCAGCTGATCCTCACACCCACCTGAGTCACTTAACTGAGCTGCAAGTTGTCAGGTGCAAAGGCATCCCTGGAAAACACTGGGCACACCATAAGCTGATTTCAATAATCAGACCCTGTGTACTAAGTAAATATTACTATATTTTTATTTAAGACATCTAGCCTCATATCCCTACTGTACTCTCAAGGCACTGCAACCCCAGATACTAAATTTTGTAAAAAGTAAACAAATACAGGTAACTGCTGCTTGGTCTTTGTGTTTACTGCAGATAATAACATGCAAAAATTCAGAGTGAGCCTCGGCTTGGGAAACAAAGGCAGAAATCGTATTTGTTCCCAGACAAGAGCTTAGCTGAAGGTGCTCAGAATTGACACTTACCTACCAACTCACTTTGCTAGTAACTTACTATGAGAAGCTTTTTCCCTACGTTCTTCCACTTGCTTAGGCAAACTGGAACAGTAAGCTGCAGTTGGGATTGCCCTGGAGTTTTGTTAGGTTCCTTTGCCTTCCCTCCCAAGATATGAATGGAAAAGATCATCCCCCACTTCTACTTTTTAGTAGCCTTGCAATTACGAAAAGGAAATCCCTTAGCAGGGATTTGTAGACAACCAGAATCCCAAATCATGCAGGAATAGCTGTCACTGGTAGAATCACAGAATCATATAATTGATTGGGTTGGAAAAGACCTCTGAGATCATCAAGTCCAACCCTTGGGCCAACTCCAGTCCCTTTGCCAGATCATGGCACTCAGTGCCACGGCCAAGCTCACCTTAAAAACCTCCAGGGATGGGGAATCCACCCCCTCTCTGGGCAGCCCATTCCAATGCCTGAGCACTCTTTCTGCAAAGAATTTGTTTCTGCTCTCCAACTTCAATTTCCCCTGTCAGAGCTTGAGCCCGTGCCCCCTTGTCCTATTGCTGAGTGCCTGGGAGAAGAGACCAACCCCCACCTGGCTACAACTTCCCTTCAGGGAGTTACAGACAGGCTCGGCAGGAGCACCGGTGGGAGCAGAGCCGGGAGCACTGGCAGGAGCATTGACAGAAGGATCAGCGGGAGCGCCCCCGGGGCGTGGGCAGGACGATCTCCCCGCCGCCGGCCGCCGGCCCCGGGCCCCACGGGCGGGCTGGGGGGCTCGGCCTGTGCCCGCTCACATGACCCTGGGCTCCCCGGAGCAGCCCTGGCCCTGGCCCCGGCCCCAGCCTCATTCCCAGTTCCCGGCCCCGGCCGCAGCTCCTCGCCTCGACCCCGCTGCCGGCCAGTTCCCCCCGCCCCGGGCCCGCGGTCCGTACCTTATGCTCGGCCTCCGCCATGGCAGTGCCGGGCGAGGGGCAGGCCGGCGGCGCGGAGCACGCTGGGAAATGTAGTTTGGGAGGGTGGGGAGCGTTTACCTTTTTTTTAAATTTTTTTTTTTTTTTTTTTTTTTTTATTTTTTCCTTTTTCGCTCNATCATCAAGTCCAACCCTTGGGCCAACTCCAGTCCCTTTGCCAGATCATGGCACTCAGTGCCACGGCCAAGCTCACCTTAAAAACCTCCAGGGATGGGGAATCCACCCCCTCTCTGGGCAGCCCATTCCAATGCCTGAGCACTCTTTCTGCAAAGAATTTGTTTCTGCTCTCCAACTTCAATTTCCCCTGTCAGAGCTTGAGCCCGTGCCCCCTTGTCCTATTGCTGAGTGCCTGGGAGAAGAGACCAACCCCCACCTGGCTACAACTTCCCTTCAGGGAGTTACAGACAGGCTCGGCAGGAGCACCGGTGGGAGCAGAGCCGGGAGCACTGGCAGGAGCATTGACAGAAGGATCAGCGGGAGCGCCCCCGGGGCGTGGGCAGGACGATCTCCCCGCCGCCGGCCGCCGGCCCCGGGCCCCACGGGCGGGCTGGGGGGCTCGGCCTGTGCCCGCTCACATGACCCTGGGCTCCCCGGAGCAGCCCTGGCCCTGGCCCCGGCCCCAGCCTCATTCCCAGTTCCCGGCCCCGGCCGCAGCTCCTCGCCTCGACCCCGCTGCCGGCCAGTTCCCCCCGCCCCGGGCCCGCGGTCCGTACCTTATGCTCGGCCTCCGCCATGGCAGTGCCGGGCGAGGGGCAGGCCGGCGGCGCGGAGCACGCTGGGAAATGTAGTTTGGGAGGGTGGGGAGCGTTTACCTTTTT
>VWZD01003850.1:0-26128 GCA_013396695.1 Sakesphorus luctuosus | reverse complement strand
TTTTTTTTTTTTAATTTCCCCTTGTCCCGTCCCTCAGCCCGGACGGGCCTTGCGTTCCCCACCCGGCCACGCTCCGCAGGCCCCTCCGCATCCTCTGCGGATCCTGTCCCCTCTCTGTACTTTTCACTTAATTTGTCAATTTCACAGCTCTAGAAGCTGCTGCACTGTGTTTTTTAAACGCGGAACACAAGACTTGAATGCCCTGCTTGCACCTAAATCATGTCCTTTATATGTTAAAAATCTAACCGAAGCGAAAATGCAATGAAAAAAAAAGCAAACTTTTTATCCCTTGGTTTTTGTCATTGGAGCCGTTTAAAATCTCAGGTGGAGCTCCGGTGTTGAATGTGCCCTGGGGACCAAAGAGAAAGGTTTAAACGTGCCTAGTTCACCTTTGGCAATGAAAGAGAAATCTTAAACACCACAGTGCAAGACCACAGGGAATACAATTAATTTCAGACTTGGATATGAAAATAATGTGTATCATTGCCATACCTTTAGAAACTAATTGGCAGAATTTTGTCAGAAGAGAGCTAGAACTGCCCTTTAAAGTCACACTGAAAGGTTTACACTGGGCTGAGAGACAGCTATCAAAGTTACCAGTTTCAGTGCAAGAACATAAGAAAATCACTCTCCTGAATACATTTAATTTGCAAATGACATAAGAAAGTAACTTTAGGGACTATCAAGGTACCATAAAGTGTGTAAATCTCATCTTTGCCTTATAACCCAAAGGGTCTCTACAGAGAAGGAGATGTTTGGCTGCCATTGTACCAAATGTTGACACCACACCTGGGTATACGGGTAAATTTCAAGTCACCTTTGCTGCAAAAAAATGATAAATTGAAACTGGAAGGAGCCAAAGAACCACTAAAAGGATCAGAGAAATTTAGGGTCTGCTCTGTTGGAGAAGACTGATAAGAAGGGCTTAGCCTCTCTAGAAGTACAAAAGGGCCGAAGAGGAAGAAGAGCTATTAAAATAAAAGGTATGAGATCAAATAGGTATCAGCTATTTTCAGTGCATTTAAGCTGGAAATGAAATGTAGATTCCCATGTGTCAGACATGTGTGGTCCTCAGAAAATCCTCACTGGCAAGAAATTTACTGATTTCAAGAAGAGACTCAATAAACTTAAATAAGAGACTGTTAGAGGTGTTTGCTGGTTTACTCAGACTGCTTACCCATTCTAATCCCATTCCAGCCTTCTTGAATCTTAGTCCTATTCAAATCAATGAAAAAAAAAATATCCTTGCTGTCAATGGAGCCAGGATTTGTTCTGGAATATCTAATATACAAGCTATACTATCTGGTACTTGAAACTGTGTATATCTCATGAAAGGAAGTTTTGCCAAATACATTTTTTCCTCCTTTCAGGATAAGAAAAAACTCAGTAGGAGCTTTGGTTTTCAGGGTTCATTTTCTTTCCTTTTTCTTTAATTTTCTTTTATTCTTTTTTTCTTTTGCTTTTATTTTTTTTTTAACTTCAACAAGAGTATTTTGTGTCACATTTTAAACTGGAATGAACTTTACTAACTGACTTTTTAAGTGCCAAGAAAAACAGACTGTAAGGGAAAGGATGGCAGCTCTTGTAAACTTTGCTATTATAACAGCTAAAGTGCACCTTGTTCATTTTTTACAAACAGAGCAGTCAAGGAACAGCTGTTCTTGTTTCCATTGCACGCAGAATAAGTGGTGTAAGCAATGTGATTTCCTTACAGTGTGCTGCTTATTTCCGGCAGAATGGTGCAAAACCAATTCTTTCCTTGTTTACACTTTAGGTATGAATTCAATCTGCCATGATTATAGGTTTTTATTGTGTTAGGAAAATTTAATATGTCAGCATCTGATTCTGCCACCCCTCCCACACCCATCCTCCTCCAGTAGTGCTGAAACCAACAAGAAGCAATGATGTCACAGGGGTTTAAAGTCTTTCAGCACCTCCCAGAAAGGACTCAGCATCCTACAGACTTGGGCCTGAGAGCAACCCCAGTCAGCCCTGGGAGATAAAAAGCTTGACTGTAGTTCAGCATAAGTGGAAAATATAGCACTGCTACGGGAAGTAAATGTTCTGTCCCACCCTTAAATCCTAGTGTGGGTTGTCATTGCATCAGTTTTCCCTTGGTTGTTGGGAAATGAGGGAGCAGCTCCTGCTTCCCTAGCCCAGGGTACGCCGCAACGGGAGAGATGACACAACACTGCCCATGAGCCAAGGAGGAGCAGAGGCAATTTATTGACACGAGACACTCACTTATATAGAGTTCGGGGTGGAACTTTCCAGAAAAAGGGGTGGTTCCCCAATCCTCATTGGACAAAAAGAGGATTGAGAAACGCAGCAGTTGGGGTGGAACTTTCCAGAAGCAAGGATGGTTCCCCAATCCTCATTGGATGAAAAGAGGATTGAGAAACGCAGCAGTTGGAGTGGAACTTTCCAGAAGCAGGGATGGTTCCCCAATCCTCATTGGACAAAAAGAGGATTGAGAAATGCAACAGTTGGGGTGGAACTTTCCAGAAATAGGGGTGGTTCCCCAATCCTCATTGGACAAAAGGAGGATTGAGAAATGCAGCAGTTGGGGTGGAACTTTCCAGAAGCAGGGATGGTTCCTCAATCCTCATTGGATGAAAAGAGGATTGAGAAACACACCAATCACAACATAGAAATAACCATAAAAGGACCAATAGGAAACTGTGCTTAACAGCCAATAGGGACACGACAGACTCAAATGGCGGGAAAAGAGCCCTAAGGGAATTATGGGAATGAGAACCTGGATGGCAATGACTAAGGGAGAAGACAACTGGGACGCCATTTTAACTTTATTATAACTGCGTCGTAAGTATTTTAAAGTCCTTAAACAGTTGTAATATTATTTTCTCTGTCATCTTCTGGTGCTGAGGCATCCAGTTTATCATCATCATCATAAATCCATTTTCTGTAGTAGGATTTCCATTGTTTATGACTTTGGTATTCTTCCACAGCCTAATCTCACTCAGCAGCTGCCAGAACACAGAGTGGAAGTTTGAGTAAGTTAGTCCTAGAGATGTAGGTTTGGGGTCCCTGGTGAGATTACAGATGCTTTGATGTTTAGGTAGAGCATTTTGGCTCAGATGCATCTCGCATGATAGGCTGGCTCTTCAGTTCTCACTTGGTTCACCAAATAAGTCTTTAAAATTATTTTAGCCATATCATGATGCCTTTAATGTTCTTAGTGCCTATTTTAATGCAGAGCTTCCAGGTGATGGGAATTCTGCAGGATGGTTTTAACAGGATGCTGATACCTCTATCCGGTTTAAATTTTAGAAATTCGAGCCTGTCAGGAATTTCTGATTAATTATTGGAACGTGGTCCTTGACCAACATTCAGATTTCAAATAGTGTTGGATTTTTTTATCTCTTGCTTTAACACACTTTCTCCCTGACTGCTGTGAAACATAACAAGTAGCAGTATCCATGCCAATTGGTATATTACTGTATTTCAGTCTGCAAGAGCTCTCAGTTGCTTTCAAGTAGGACTGATTCATCCAGCAAAATGTTCACCCGGATTATCTCTCAGCACTCTCACCACCACTTCTTCAGTAAAAAAATAAAAACAAGCAGCATTGTCTGTAAGTTAATAGCATTTAAAAACACTATGCTGGATAAAACACAGCTAATGTTATCAATACAATAGAAGTTCAAAGATTTTCCTCTTTCTATTTGTTTGTAGAAATGGACTTTCAAAGGCTTTTCTTTTTTTCCCCCCCATGTGATCAAATAATTATTTCTGTAAAGATGCTTTCAATTCATACCATTCATAACTATAATCTTGAATATGTTCAAGAACCTTTTACTCTAAAAACAATCCTATTTCACTTGCTGGCATTATATTGTTTTGCAGTTGTTTAATTTTTTCTTCTTAATCCCTCTCTAAAATTTATTTGTGATATTTCTTCCTGAAGTAAGTATCAGAACAATGACTAGAAAAAATTTCAATTATAAATATAAAACGTTGAGTACCTGATGGACATCATAGTAAATTCCTTCTTCAGTTGACAGTAAAGATTATTCCTGCGTAATTTACAATGTCACCAAAAAGACAGAGTAAGAAATAGAAGTATGCATTACCACTATGTCCCACACTGCAGTGTATTTAAATTAAATTTAAATTATCAGCTATTTTTATAAAAATGAGAGTGATAATAATATCAGAAAGTTTATTACAAGTTCTTGAAAATAGTTGATCTTTATTCCCTGACATTTAAAGACTTTTTCAGATTGTAGTGAATTGTTTTCAAATCCTTCAGTAATAATGTTTCGCTTAGTCTTTCCTTTCTTCCTCTGACCCTCCCTCCCTGTCTGGGTTTCTTCTGCTCCCTTTCTTTGTCTTCGCTCTCAGGCAGGCTTTATTGAAAGGTACCTTCTTGTGCTGAGTAGATCACACAAAGAAGATGAAAAAATGTGAAGAACAGTAAACAACATAAAGCCGGTACAATTATCCATTTATTAAAGATAAACAAGGGCTATAAATAAAGGGAGAGGTAGTAAGGGACCCTCTTCAAAACCTTATAGTTAAATATATAAAGGGCCTTGTAGAGAAGGAGCAAGTCTGAAATTGAAAAATTATTATACTACAAGAAAATTTCATAGATCTGCAGATTATGAAGCCAGATGGGAATAGAACTGCAATTTAATCTGAACTCCTCCCTAACATGGGCCACAAGATTTACCTAAATTAATTCTTCCTTGTACCATTTTTTTAAAAAATACCCCATACCTCGACATATTCCAATTACACAGAAGTCCCTGCATTTCTAGTAAGTAATTTCAAGAGCAGTTCTACTCACTGCTAGAGAAGTAAAGAATACAAAAGAAACAGTCAGAATAGTGGTCCCTCTAGCTTTAAGCTGCTCTGTTATGGCTCTCCTACCAGTTTTGATAAGCACCCCTTAGGTCTAATGATGCAGGACTTGGTACATAATGTTTTTTTCTTATGCCTATGCAAATTTAAATGTCTCACCTCAGCTTTGAGCCACTCCACTATGTCCATCATGGCATCGTCTGTCAGCATTCTTTGAAAGTTCTGAATGAAAAGATTCCTGTTCCCCATGTAAGTACTTGTATCCTAACATGAAATCAATTCTTAGTTAAGTCAAATAGAAAGATGCCACTGATTGCTTCATATTGGATGTTTTACATCCTACTTGCTACATGTCAAATCTGTTACCATTTGTGCTTGGCTCTATTAATTTAAAGTAATGAAACATACTCACCCCTTTTATATTTGTTTTATTATTATGTATAACTCTACCATTTCCAGCTATGATTCCATTTATAGGATTCCTTCTCCTTCCTTACAGAATTAAAACACTCCTTATCTTTAATTCTTCTCACACTGACTTTTTTTGAGCTCCCCCCTTTTTTTTTATGATTCGTAGGCTTTAATTTACAAAAGTACAACTTCAAGTTACTGCCACTGATTTTTTCTCTTTGAAACAAATTATAAAAATCAAAATCCATATATATATGAATGTATATGGATATGGATAGATATGGATAGATATGTGTGTGTATATATATATATATATATACCTAAAATGAATGTTTTCATGTCTTCCTCAAGGATATTTTATGTTTTGCTGTCTTGTTGTAGAGTCCTCATTATTCTTTTAAGAGTTCCCACTTACTATTTATATGTTCCTCATAGCTTCATTAGTTTAATCTTTTTAAGGCAGCATTAAATGTTTATTTTTGGTAAGAGTCACATTCCATTGTCAAACATAAATGTAATATGAGAAATGAGCATTTTCATTTAAGCACTCAGATTTGATCTAATTTAAATGATTGCATAATGTTTAGAGCAGTCTTAAGATCTTTGGTCCAAGAGTCTCAAGAACAAGCTTAAATTTAATTTCCTTGTTCATGTTAGGTTTGTTAGTTTTTAGCAACTGTACTTCCTTCTTGTGTACTGAGAATTGTTGCCTAAAAGTGAGACCAGTTAGATATTTAGGTAGGGTCCCAAATCTTGACTCCAGGATTTTATAGTTTTATTGACATTTCTGGAATATGAAATTGAAAACCTATTATTCTAAGTTCTAAAACTTCAGTCTAGGTTAAGATAATTTTTATAAATAATTTGTTTTACAATATGACTTTAATAGAACTCTTTTTTGTGTTCATTATGATCAACTGGCATAATGGAGTCCTTGTCATTACTGGCTTACCAAGCCATCTCTATTTATATTTTGTTACAGCTGTCACCAGCAAGAGAATTCTAGTTCCCAAGGTGATTGCTGCAGGCTGTCTTGAAGCACTGCTTTCTTCTGAATTTCCAATTTTAAGTACCTGAAACGATGTGAAAATCGTTTTTCTATCTGTCAGGTGGGTGTCTTGCATTATGCTGAGGTTATTCCTGTCCAGGAAGGAGACATAAGGAAGGATGCAAAGGCACAAAGCCATCTGGGGTAGTGCTGGAGGACTGTCTCAAGGTGAAAGAGCCACACTTGATGGTATTATGTCGATACACTGTCACAGAGGGCACTGATTTCCTCTCTGCAGAGAAGAACTTGGGTGGGACCAGCCACATGCACAGTACTGGTGATCAGGGCAGTGGGGCACTACAGATAAAGAGTTAGCCAAGCTGGCAGCATGAACTCATACACAGAATAATTTTGTTCTCCTATTGTCTTTCTGTACATGTGATGTTACCCAGGTTTTTACTATTATTTTCCTTAGGTGTTACATTCCATGAATCTCAATAACGTACCACTGCTTTCCCTCATACCCACCACAGCTGCTTCCAGGGACTGATCATGGGCAAGCAGAAAATAATGTAGCAGTAAGTTACTCAACAGCTCTCTGTGGTGTGTGTTTCCTTTTAGAGGTAATATCAAATAACATTAGGGTCTGACCATGCCCCCTCACAGGTACTGTCCTGGATGAAACTAGGATACAAAACTTGGATGTAATTGGTCTACTTGTGTTTTAATTTAAATTAAAAATAAGTTTGAGGGTACAATAAAACAAAATTAAAAGAATATAAGGCATTCCTCTTTTGATCTCAAATTTCGTGCCTGATGAAGGGTTTTCCATGATTATTTGAGAGGCTTCCATTAGAAGTGTCAATACAACATTTGTTTCAAGCACCTTAAAGAGGAATTTTGCAAAAACACTGAAGGAACAGATTACTGCACAAATAATGACATTTTTATGAAATACAATCCTAAAGAAAATGTAATATGATGTATTTTTATATATATATGTGTATGTATATATAGATACATGGGTTGTCACTTGAATATGAAGTTTTTCTGTATTTAGCTTGGACTGCCTCGCTTGCTGTGTTGTGAAGACACAGTAAATAAGTTTGGTTTTGCCATATCTTCTCACTGTTAAAGGTTTGGAGTTCTTTTGGAAATCTTTTCCACCTGAAACAAAAGTGCTGTTCTTTTTTAACTTGTTGTATTTTGCATTATTTCATTATTAAAAAACCCCATAGATCACGTGCATCTTCAAAATAACCCTCTCCCTCCATGCACCAAAACCCAAGCCCCTGAAAGTAATACTTTCAGAAGCATCTGCTTATCCTTGCTGCCACTGAAGTCATTAGATTTATTATTGGTTTCAGTAGGAAAATATTTAGACCAATATTTAATGCCTTTGAAAATATCAACCATCTTTCTTCAAATAATATTTAAGAAATAAATATTTAAATAGTGGTATAGAGATACAGAAAAATCCCTTTTCTTTACAACTGTGTTGTGTCTTGCCTTTGATTCTCAGGAATCAAATCACAAAAGCTGAGTAAAGCTCTCTTCTATTCCTTTTCTTCACAAGTGTTATTTCTGATAATTATTTTCCCTGACTTCTTCTGATCTGTTCTGTTACTGAAGGTTTTTAATGGAGACAATGTTAAATAGATAATTGGAAAATCTATTGTGTATTTGTAGTGTAAAACACTTTCCTTCTTCTTCTTGACATACACTTAACCTCAAGAAAAAAATACTTAGCTTTCCACTTACTTAAATAGTGCAGATAATGTACAGGAAATAATTGGTCAGGTTATCAGAGTTCTTGTCTAGGAATGCTGTATGTTTTCCATGCATAATACCCTGGTTATAACCACAGAGTATGTAATGCTAACATTCTGAAGAAAGGAAAGAACTAAAAACATGAAAAGGGAGGAGGAAGCAGCAAAATAAATGAAGCCATGATTAGACTCCTGCAAAGCAAAGAGCTACTGGTACTGCCATTTGGCAGTTGTGACATAAAATTCTTATTCCACTAAATTGAATAAAGGGTTTGCTGTTCATAAAATAGGGGTTAATACTTCACCCAAATATTCCACATTCCCTGTTAAACCAAGAACTGAATCATTCAGCAGGTATGAACACATGAAATTAGAGGCACATAGGTGGCTGCAGCAGGAAAAACAGTCCCTGTATTTTCTGGGGATGCTTTCATTCCCAGTTATTACAGCATAACTGAATGATCTGAATTTTAGTATAGATCCCGCAGAACAAAACATTAAATTAACTGTGTCACAAGACTGTCCAGCTCCTCTAAGCGCCCCTACCACCCTACCAAGATTATGCTCTGCTTGAGCAGAGGTGCATAATGGATCTTGACCAGCAGAATAAACCTGAGTGTCTCAATGAATGTCTCTTTTTTTCCAGTTGTGTATGACATTCACACAGATAATGATTTACATTTCCAGCCCTTTTTATGCTCACAAGAAACTTCACAGAAGAAGAAAAAGCCATCAGTTTATTGCCATTGGGCAGTGGACTCCATGATCCTTGTGGGTCCTTTCCAATTTAGCATATTCTGGGCCTTTTGATAACAAATTCCTGTACCTATGAGACAACCTTTCCATTTGCTTAGAACACAATTCTCACAGTGTTCTCTTTTCTGATGGTCTAATCATAACCTAGCTTAGAAAAACTCTTCAAACCAGTTCTTTCTTTCATTACATCTTTGTCGATGTGTATCAACCCACTCCTTTGCACAGCTATGTTGTCCTTGCCATATCTTCCCATGCTCTTACATGCCCTCAGGATGTGGCCCTTCTCCGTATAGCTGAGGTCTGGTGGTTCACCCTGGGGCAATCCTTGATTATGGAGCAATGTCAGAATCAAAAATCCAGGTTCATGGGGGGCAGGGTTGTACTTGTAAGTGGTAACATAGAGATTACTTAGGTATCTCCTCTTACCTCCCTCCACTTTGAGGTGGAATATCTTTTCAGTCAGATACATTCTTAGTGGGTTTTATTTTGGTGTGGGGAGTATACTTAGCTCTGGTACTGTATTAGCAGATTTCAGCAAATTCAAATGTCAAGTTATCCAAAGGCTGTGGATTTAAAAAATGCTGTACAATCCGCCAACCTCTGACACAGAAACACAACTAGTGAAATTTTAACAGTCCTGCTGAAGTCAGTGGTCCCTGTGAAGGAAGTGATCCACCTCTAGAGGTTTTAAAAGATATGAGTGTTTCATAGAAAATAAGCCACACAGCTTTTAACAAAATGCTCCTACACAGCATTCCTATAGCACGTGGTTATAGTATAAAAATGTTAACAAGAGGATCACTGTCAATAATGGATGTGGATAAATACAGCTGCCACATGGCAATAACAGGATGTTATCCTCCCAAAAAGCCATTTTTTGAATTTGAAATAAATTTTTTCCATTCTTCTCATTCTTTAGCCCTCAAGAAGGTATTCAGTGGATAACGACACTTTTATGAGCTGTTGGGTTGGATATCAAAGGGCTCTACCCATGGCATGCTAAGAGTGCACAGCAGCAGAGAATGCCATTCCTCACCTTCCCACTTCATTTAAGTAGATTTTTAGTGCAGTGCTAAGAAGCAGCCTCGGTTTTATCTGTGTCTGGATTGCTGCCAGCAGTGATAGTGACAGGTCACCAACAAAACTTCTCCACAGTGTTCACTGACAAGCCAGGAAATACAAATACCCATAGTGCCTGGAAACTGTTCTCTCTTTTCCTTCGTGCAGCATCCATGAGGAGCAACTCTCCAGTTTTCAAGTGAAGAAAGTGAGGCAATTTAGGCAATTTAAAAAGAAAATATCTGTTTTTGGGTTCCCAGACTTATGTTTTTGCTAGAAGACAGCCCTCCCACCTTTGATGGCATGCCTCGAGTATAGACCTTTTCCATTAAGCAAATACTGATTTTGTTCTCCTGCTTGAAAGCAGACTACAAATTAGCCTGGCTTTTTTTGGTTACTTCATTATTTGTTCAGGACTTGAGAATAGTATTTTTTTAATTAACTGCTGTTGCTCATGCAATGGGCACTCACAAGCTTCTTTTCCCATGGTTTGTGTTAGGCAGCAGCTATTTAAGAATGCTCCTTCATGACAAAGCATCAGGCTTTCCCTTTAACTGTTTAACATCATGTAGACAATCCAGCCCCAACATTTAAACCAGACTGTATAATTTAGAAGAAACAGGGGCACTCATAAATCTTGGTATTGACTTTATACACCTCCAGCTTCTTATTACAATGAGCCATTTATATTATGGTGGTGACGAGAGCATACTATTTATTTTTGAACATAGATGAGAAGATACAAATTCTGTTGGGAAAAAACAGACCTCTAAATCAACACAGTATCTCATTTGAATTCTGTCTAACCCTTGAAGTAGCTGGGATTAGTAAGAGATGGGGAAGATCAAAGGGTTATAGAAAAAGATGCAAGTGAACTGCCATGATGAGAGTTGGTGGTGGCAGGTACATCACACTGGGATTTTTGAGGTTTACTAATCCATCTAGCACAAGTTCTGAAGGATTGGGATAGGGATCTCCTTTGTCAAGTGACATGTTAATTCAGAGTTTAATAATAAGAGGAGCAAAATTACTGGAGTAACAAGCCTAACTTATTTCCTAAGGCACTCTCTGTGAGAAAATTTGATTGAGGTGGCAGAAAGGGAAAGTCATGGGAAAGTCACTGCTATCCTCTCACTAGTGACTAATTTATATATGTGTATTACATATATATGTATTTTATATACATTTATATAGAGAGAAACTGTTGCGGTGACTAGTGACATTTATTGACTGCCACAGAGTCACTAAATGATAGGAAGAGATTTTTTTCACCATTTATACCTCAGTTTCCCCATCAGTGAAATAGAAGTAATGAAATGTACTGATTGTTGTGAAGTATTTTGATACCTAGTGATGAAAAGTCCTACAAACTTGAGGCTCGATCCAAAGCCCTTTGAAGTCCTCAGAAGGTCCTTGATTCAGCTGTCTTAATTTGCATTTGCCTTAGCCTGCAAGTCACCTACCAGCCTCCTGAAATTTGGAAATGTACCACCCAATTTCTCAAGGATGGAAAAATATATTCTCAAGTCATCATTATCATTATCTCTGACTATTTCACTATTCAGTTTGAATTTAAAAAACAGGAGCAATATATGCATTTGGATTATTTGTAATATTTTACAAGATCAAGGTGAAAACTTAGAAGACGGAGCTGTAAAAACCCCAGCATGTTTTCTGACACCAAAGAACGAACTTTGACAGAAACAAGCTTCTTTTTTTTTTATCTTTCTTTTCTGAAGGTAGATGAAAAAGATCAGGAGATACTATGTCTCATTAGAAGTAAATACAGTCTGTGGCAATCCATACTAAATTTACCAGGTTGTATCTTCTAAGAAAGCATTAGGCACCAAAGGCAGATAGTTATATTAAAAAAAAAAAAACAACCAAAAAACCCCCAAGCTAAACACCACAAAAATCCTCAACCAAAAGTATTTAAAAGTTGATGTTTAATTTTTTTTCATGTAATAAATGAAATGGCAAAGACTTTCCAAAAGAATTTTAAATCTTTCAGTGTGATAGGTAAGGTGAGAGAAGGTTGTAAGACGAATGACAGTTTTGCTCAGGATTCAACAAAGCTCACAACAAATGAAATGTGTGCCATGAGAACATACTTTTTTCTTTTTCTTTTTTTTTTTCTGGAGACTAAGCAGCTTCTTTTTGCTAAAAGAGAGATATTATCTTTATGAAGAAAACATTTTTCCTAATCAATATTTTTTTAACCTCTGGGTTATTACTTCCTCAAATATATATTTTTTTTCTTCAAGATCAGTCTATGTACTTTAATAAAAAATCTGCAGAACAGACACACGCTATTGTTCACATTAAAGCTTTCAAAGGTTATTAGCTGTGATAAGGCATTACTTGTCTTCAGTACATTTTTCTGTGATGTATCTGCATGTATATATATAATTGGAAGCTGGAAAATGAGCTTTTGGCAAAGCAGAAATATCCACACTCTGGTTAAAGTCAAAGATCCAGAAAATACACATTCTGTTCTTGCTGTGTCGTATATTACCTGTATCTTGTATGTGCCACTTGGCTTCTTTTTGCTTCAGCTCAGGTATCTGTTAAATTGTACAAGTACCATAGGGACATTTATATATCTTTCTTGACCACTTCAGAAGCCTAGTGATTACAGGAAACTTTTAAGTTTATATTTTTTAAACTTCATGTGACGTAAAAATAATGTAAGTCTTCAATTTTCCTTTTTTTTTCATTTTTAGAATTGAAAACATGCAAATAATTTAGAAAGTGATTTATATCTAAAAACTGATCCCAGCTAGTCATTCTCCAGAAGCCTTTTCTCTTCTGCCAGATCATTATTTTGTATTGCAAAGCAGCTTGGATTCTCAGGAGTCCAAAACTCTGTTTTGCTTCCATCAGGACTTTGGCTGTTAGAGAACTGTTGGAATTAGCTGAACACTATTTCTTTTGGAGCCCAGATCTAATACCAGTCAATGGCTTTGAGCGTATACCTTCTGACCAGATGTAGACTGTACATCAAAATAGAGCCTGAGATATTTTATTGTTTCCTGAGCTCTGGCCAGAACAGCATGATGTACACTGCGGTTGAAACTGCTGATGCTATTGAAAAACCCTACAATAAAATCTCTCTTGCTATCTTTTTCACTTGATTACCAAGCTGAAAGCAAGATTTTATAATAAATGGCAAATCATGATCACTTGCTTTTCTATGTCTGTCACTGATCTTATTTGGAGAAACTTGGCCAACTGTTGCCTGATTATTGGCCTCAATTCCAGTATACTTGTAAAATTTCAGTGTTCTCTCTCATCCTGCTCCCATATTATCAAAGTTCTCTGTGAATTCTGCCTCTCAATCCCCTTACAAGGTGCACTCTATCCCACATGAGTTTGGGGGCACAGGTTTAAGTGAGCCTGTATCACACAGTTCATCACTCACCCAAGAGCAGATAGAAATCCAGTCCCTATCTCACTCATAAACACTTTTAAATGAGTCACGTCTTTAACTGCTCTGGACCCACTTATAATTACTAATCAAGATAAATCCAGAAAACTGATCATAGTACAATAAAGATGAAGAAATAAGTGGGAATATATGATATAGTAGTATGAGATATCATCAGACTGGACTTGATCCTAGATGCCCTTTCCTAGCATATCTGCTATTTTTCTCCTGTTTATTTTTTAAAAATTTATTTCATTGATTTGGGGACTTTTCCAAAGTTAATAATCTTGCTTTAAAATATACACATAAATAAGGGTAGTTAATTTCTTTTTGTGAGGTCTGAGTTGACAAGGAGAAGTTGCTGGCACTGCAGAGAAGAATGGGACATTCCAACTTTGTATCTAAACTCTTGTACAAGTTGGGGCTGTTCAGACTATGGGCTAACCCTCTATACTTCAAATTCTTTTTTCAGAATCATTTGCATGTAAGATTTTGGCACTTTTTTATGTTTAAGAACATTATCCAATGCTGTTAAAAGTACTAGAAACATTTCCATCAATTTCAGCTGATGTTGCATCAGAACTAAAGAGAATAAAATGCTCAGTGGATTAATTTTTCCACTTTTCATATCTTTAAGGTTACTTAATTTTTTAGAGCTTGAATAAATCATCAGGAGGAAGTATCTCTAGTGTTAATGTCAGGAGGAGAATAACTTCATTAGCTAAATGTACAGTATCTGTTGAACTCTTGTTCATGGTGTGTTGAACACTGCATGGGATTGAGCAAAGGAAAACTGGTAATGACAGATCTTGGTTTATAAATATATAATTAAATCTGTAGTAGAATGGGTTTCCCAGGCAAGGGAATGGATGACAAATCATTTCACATAGGTATCACCAGATACCTTAGTGATCCTTATCCTCCAAAACTTTACAAAAAGCAGTAGTAACTGTAGAATTCTTCTTATCCTGCCTTGCATGTCACATGCCAGATTCACTTCCCTGCAATACTGACAACACATATTGCATCCATCATGGTTAATGGCTCAAAAATTGGGTTTCTGATCTTATAATAAACAGAGCTCAGGAAATGCAAATGGGAGGCCCTTAGCATTAGGACGGTTGAGGCTCCCAGGGCACTGTGCAGCACTACCTTAGCAAGCCCTTGTTTTTAATTATATGGTACAGACTCTTTCACTTGTACTGCATCTGCTGAGCACACATGGTCATGTTGGACAGGTGGGCACAGGGGCCAATGTAGCCATGGTCATGATTAACAGATAAATTAGAGATTACTTTTCCCCTGTTCTTCTGCTGCATCCTTCTTGCTGCTATTTCAACTACCAAACTGATCACAACAATGCATAATAAACACCAGTATGATCCTTTCAAGGTTTTAGTCAAAAGCTCAGAATCATGTCTGCTGGTGAGTGAATACCTAAGATACAAGCTTACTGAGATTAGCATCTGTTTTCTTCCAAGACCTTTCTTCCAAGCAAACAATGAACAAAGTATTTCTCAAGGTCAAGTTCAATAGCAGGGAATCTCTAGATGACAGAGGTGTACAGGATAACTGATACAGGCACATGCTGGAGAATGAGAATCTGTAATGAGTGAACATCCACCTGCAGCTTTTCCCTTTGAAGCATCAATATATGACCACAGGAAGCTTCTGTTGTTTCAGCTCCTCAGGAATTAGAGACTGTTTCTGTGTCCTGGTAGTACATTAAGCAGAGACTGAGCAATGCAGATGCATATGAAGAATCTCCTTCCGACATGCTGAGCATTTAAGGGACATTGACACCTCCCTGAGTTGGATCTCATAGAGAGGCATCCTTATGGCTTTTCTAAATTCAGATATGTTCTGAAATAGATGTTATGGAGTAGCTATTCTAAAAAGCTCTACATCAATATCCTTTTTTTCCCCAGAAGAAATTTGTATATGTAAAGGCAGTTGAGGAGAGATGGGGGAGCTCACCACCCAAGCAAATCTTTGTGCCATAGCCAAATCTTTTTTAGTATTTATGTTCTGGTTTAAACATCCAGAGAATATTTAGACAGATGCACAGGTTAATAGAGCTTCCAGAAGTGTTTCTCATTGCTCTGCTCAGAGATGGAAGGCAGAAAACTCCTCCATCTCCTGGCTTTCTGGAGCACTCCGTCTGGCTCATTGTCGAGCTGCTGACACTTTGGACCCCTTCCCTCTTCCAGCTTCTGAGTAAGGTCTGGTAACTGCAGGAGGGACTATGCTCCAGAGTAAATTACACCAGATGTGTATTGATGAGCACAGAAAAGATCACATGACAAAGTCTGGGAAGGTTTGTGTTTTGCTGATCAAGGACTACAATCTCTACCCTATTTCTATATCAGGCTGTAGTACTATTTTTTCCCACTCAGTCAAGTAAGACTGGCAAGGTTGGTCTTTTCTTTGGACCTGATCTAAAATCCATTGAAGTCAATAGAAAGAATTCCCATGTAGTTTCACTCTGACTAATGTTTTACTTCTGGGTTTTTAACTTAAGTAAAACAACCCTGAAAGTGATGAAATTATAATTCATTTTCTACCTTTGTGTGACTCCCTTGTGCTGTCCCACTCAAAAAATTCCCAGTACAATGGGATGAGTCAGACTTTGAGAATTAAATTTTAGGATTGCATTCTTTTCTCCACGACTGCAAAATGCAATTTAAGCTTTCATGCACAGAAGTGCTACAGTTTACAGAAAGACACTTTTAAAATGTATGCCTCATTTGCTAATTTGTATTAAAAACTTTATTCTGGTGTTGTATCACTTTGGTCTTTCGATATTTTAGATGAGCGAGAAGAAACAACTCTGCAGCAATACTGACTAGCAGAGAGTCTCACCAAAGTAGCGTTGAAATGCAGGTGAATTATGAAAACAGATGGTAGCTAATGGCAATTGAACTAAAATAACACCATTATTAATCTGAAGGCATTTCTACTGAACTCTACTCATAGATCTCAGCAAGTTTTAGATAGATTTTTAAACTGAGGACTCTATTTTGCTGTTCAGTCACAACAAAACCGGAGTGCAGTCCTGGCAACGGTAGGCAGCAGTCTGTGCTCCATCTGTTGTGCTCTCCCTCCAGCCAGCTCTGCTGGCTTCTGTCAGCCGGTGAGCTGATGGCATCCTAGGTTGAATAACATATGCTTTGCTGGAGCACCAGCTCTTACCACACTGCTCAGGATGCACAAGGGCTGGGGAAAAATACTGTTCCCATAAGCCAGAGACATGCTTTCTCTTCTTTGCAAAAGAGCAGGAGATCCATGTTCTTTGCCTGATAATTTCTCAGCAAGCTTGATGAAATGGAGTAAGGAGACTGCACATGAGTGAAAAGATTACACTGGTGAGTTGATTGGGCCTGCTGGTCTTAGCTGCTATGAGATGTGGAACTTCTACTGACTCCAGCTCTAGGCTATATCTGTCTAGATGGTGATATACTCAAAATTCTTGAAAAAATGCTGAAATATGAGCTTTAGTAGCCTGGTGCCAGATTGAAGCATTGGAACAGACTGCTGGCTGTTCCTGGAAGTATTTTAAAGACGTGGCACTTAGGGATGTGCCTTTGGTGTGGACTTGTGTGTGATAGGTTAGCAGTTGCATTTGAGGATCTTGAAAGTTTTTTCCAACCTAAATGGCTCTATGATTCTACAATCTCTGGGCTTGCACTGCTCTGAGAATTTAAGGTTATGTTTGAAACAATGGAAGGTCTTAACTGTGTCTGTTAACACGGCTTTGTTGCAGGAATGTCAGTTGTGATAATCCAGTTTGCGCATGCTAAACAAGCACAGGAGCAGACACAGAAAGGCCAAAATTCTGATTCTGAAAATGAGAAGTGATGAAATGAAATTCACTATTATTTTATGGAAGCAACCTTGGTAGTCACTAAAACTAAGACACTTTTGGAATTATAACATGGGTATTGTTCACAGGATAGAAAAGATCATGATTCATTTTCTGAAGTGGCAATAGAAATATTTTTAACCATTTGCAATTTGACTTCAGACATCCATTTTGTAATCCTTTTTTTCCTTTGGAATACTCAGTACTAAAGGCAGAACTGGAACAGTACTGATAATGATGTTTTCTGAAACTTCTAACCAGATTCTAGAATGTGTAAAAAACTAAGTCTGAATCTTGCTATTAAAATGCTACAGAGATAAGAAGCAATTATACAAGATAGTTGTTCTGCCTGTAGAAAGTATTTAAATTTTTTTCAGCCATTTACCTCTTTACTTGATAAAAATAATTACTTTATCTTGCAAGCATAGAAACTTGTCACTTACAGATTGCAAAAAAATAATCACACCTAAAAAGCTGTACAACAAATGAATGCATTAAAATGATTTTACCCCTCAGTAAAGTTAAAATCTTGCAACTGAAAATCAATGTATTTCACTAATGCTGGTAAGAATTAGTAAACAAAAGTTCTGATGTTTTCATCTAAGGCTTTTGTGATTTTAATTTCATTAATGCTTCTGTGTTTTGAATTGTTACTTTAACTGACTTTTTGCTAATGCTTAAATACCATAGACAATGCAGCAATATAAGTTCAAGATACATATTATATTACTGTTCTTGTTCTGTTGTGTTTTTTTATTAGCAAAATCTTGTCCAAGCCACTGGCATGATTAGATTCAAAGCTTTTAACTGGTCCAACACTGTGATCACAAATACCACCTTTAAGTTCAGGTGTCTTGAACAGTAACCAGAATGCAAAGCTGTGATTGCTTTTAACTCTTCACTGCTGACTGTGCTGGAACAGAAATCTGAGACAAGGTCATCTGTGCAGTCTCCTTCTTTATGTACTACCATATCAAATGTTGGGTTGTTTTTTAAAATTACCTGTAGAACAGTTAGAAGGTGGGCCACAGGTTGCTGTTGCTTAAGTGATGCCGACACTGCCTTCTGTGTCTTCCAAAACATTAAATTCCATGAGCAAAAAAAAAGGCACAGCTCACCCCCTTCAGCATTTGTGCTGAACCAGAGCAGTCCGGTTCTTCTCAGGAGACTTACAAAGCTGAAGTGTTTGAAAATCAGTTATTAGCAACCTGCCTTTCAGATGACTAATATTAGCAGTGCTGTCAACACAGGTGGCAGAACATGTTGTGGAAACATGGGCTGAGCTCCTCCCCTGCCTGTGAGTCCACCAGACCACTGTGAGTTCTAAATGAACAGTTCTGTGCTTCTGCTCAGACTCTGAATATCTGTGTGTTTCTTGGCCTGTGGTTAGATTGTTGGTATTCAAGGTACACAGGAACACTGAGGATGGTGAGATCCTAGACCAGACTTTCCCAGAAGCTGCAACACTCAGGGAATTCGACTCACCTGAAGCTCTGAAAGATGTGATGCAATATTTTATATGACAATCAGTTGCTAGAAAAATGTTTTATATTTTTTTCTGATGATGTTCTGCGTAACAGAATATATTTACTGTACTGGTAAGCATGGACAACACTGCGAGTCCCCAGAGTGTTCTGAAATCATGAGCCGGGACTGTAAGACTGGCTTAAATTAAAGAAATGAAATGTGCATATTACTATTTTCTCTCATTGTTTTCAGGCCATATAGAACAGTAAGATCATATTTTCAAGCTTTCTCTTCACATACCAGTATTAGGGGTTTAAGTTTTTAGATGAAATCTGAGATTTCCCAGGCAGTGAAGAATTCTGGGAATGGTAATTTTTAAGGGAAAACAGTGATTGCAAGACTTTGCACTTCCATCTGTCTGTGGGCCATTCAGCCGTCCTGAAGAATATAATAAGTGCCATTTTCACGTCAGAGGTGTTTTTAGCAGTGGTTGCTCCTGGTTGTTTAGCAAAGTAAAATAAAAAAAAGTAACTGTAAAGTGATCCTCCTCACTTTCTACAAGGAAGAACTTGTTTAGGCTTGGCAACCAGACCATTGTGTTCCATACCCCCTATCTTGTGTCTTTGGCTTTTATAGAATCCTGTGGTAGCAACTTCCATAATTTAATTACATGCTCTTTTTTAAAGTAGCACTTAATGTTTGTACTATGTTACTTGATTGTACCATTTGCTTTTCTTGAACTCTTGCCATGTAATCAACAGTGACCTACCACTCTTTGTTCAAGTCGTTGCCATTATTCATGGTTTTGGTTTTTACTTCTCAGTTTTGACAGGCCTAACTCCTGCTTTAACTCAGGCCTCTGGAATCTGGTCCTTAAGAGTCCCTTACTTCATGAAAGCATTAATGTTTCTTGGTACTCAGTTGTATCCAGCATAATTCCTCAAAACTCAATCATCCTAAAGGCACAGGCATTGCAACTTCAATACCTTGCAAAGAATGTGATGAGTTGTGAAGGTATGCTAGCCAGGAAAGTGTATTTGTGCACCACAGTATTTTTGGGGGACTGGAAAGTGGCTGCAATTTCCTGCAGATAGATTCTGAAATGACCCTATTCTGTTATTTTTATCCTCCCTCTTTTCCTCATCCTCCAAAAATAGTTGGAAATAGTGTCAGCTACCGAGGCAGTAGAAAACATCAATAACTACTTTACCTATCTCCTTGTCTCAGTGACTTGTGACAGAGGACTTGGGAGCCACTTAGTCAATACCCTAATGGAGATACCTGTTAAAAATACACTGTTATCTGGTTGGTAGATAAAGAAGATAAAAGAGGAATGTACAATGGAAAATGTTACAGAAATCAAAATGCCTCAAAGAATACACATGAACTGAGGCAACAGGGAAGAAACATAAAATTTTCAGCAAGCCCCAAGCAGTTAAAGACTTCTTGAATATCTGGCTGCAGTGCTGGTGCCACAGTCCTTGCAATTTTTGCTGTTTTCATTCAGCATACAAGTGAACTTATAAGGGTGTTGTTCTTCTCATTCATCTCTTTTTTTAAACTTTAAAAAATCCTATAAAAAATAGAGGAAAGAAGCAGTTCATTCTGCTGGGTTTTTACCTGCCGTTTTTATGGAGGTCTACATGACAGAGACAGAGATAGCAGGGAGGTGATGTTACTGTTATACTAGTCAGAGTCACTAGAGTGTAAGCAACTCTATTTTCTCCACATCAGACGTCAAAAGCTTGAAATATTATTTGGGGGAAATAATATAAGGGAAATTAGCTCCATTCCTCTTCCAGATATCTACAACTTAGTTTCTAAGAGTCAGGCCTTTTTGTTCCTTGCTGGTCCTCCTGGCCAAACTGAACTTACACAGACATAAGACCTAGTAGACTCATAGCTCTCTACACAGAAACTCTGAAAGAAATCAAGGAATGTTCTGGAGATAATCATCTATTAGCTCTGAAACTGGGGCATTCTCTCAGCCTCCAGTCTTTGATATTCTATTGCCAATGACTGCTATTATCCCTTTTCTATATGTCCAACTCCCATTCCTTCAATTATTCAGTTGTTCATCTTCTGTCTTTGCTTTCCTACTTTTTACTTTCCCTTCTGCCAAAGTTTCTATTTCATTTTTTCTTCTCCCTCCCCTCAATTTCTTATTCCCCACTTGCCTTTCTTCCAAAATTCCTTCATTTAAAGATCCTCTAAAGAAAGTTTAAATGAATATGTTATAAACTAAATAAAATTTCTGAAGATAGATCCAACAAATAGGATATTCTCACAGCTGCCTCAGTTTAATTTGGGTGAACATCTTTCCTTTTTTCACTGTTTAAATAATAAGCAATCTGGATCTGAAGTTCTGTCTCAGAAGTTGAGTCTCCTAATGAAGTAAGTGATATAATGAGGCCAAAGTTCAAAACGGTGTGCAGTCCTGATAAAATGATGTTAAAATCCGAGTTTCTTGTTTTCTTGCTGTGTCTGTGTGCTCAGTATGTGCTTCTGCAGATCTGCATGAGGCTCCCACCACAGCTGGGGCTCTGCCTGCACCCAGGGCAAGCCATGTGGCAATGCAGTTACACCTCTGGAAATGCTGCCTCTACATTTAGCTACCTCATTTTCACTAGATGTGCTTGAAAAAGGGATTTGACAAAGGATTTGTTTTATTTTTTTTACTATTTCTTTCCTGTATGTTAAAGATCTGGAAGTAAGAATTGGAGAGAAAATAAGAGAAAGTTGAGCAATTCTGTGACAACTTGAGTGAAGGATTAATGCAGTTTTTCAGATCTTGCCACATGAGAAAGATTTGAGGTCTTGCCTGTTTTAAGAGTAGCTGCGACAGTGACCAGCAACAGAAAGCACACAAAAAATTAAGGATCTGACCTTGTCTTTGTAGGAAAAAACCATTCAAATGTTCAAACTGGTCCATGCACAGTGCAGTAGTATTAGCATAACATTTTAAAATTATTTTATTTGTATTTTGGTTTTCTTTTTCTAATTATGGGCACTTTTTTCAGTTAATGAGCCAATGAAGCTGCACACAAATACTCTCCTTGTTCTAATTCTGCTGCTATGATGCATGTTTTACAGCTGTATTTCTTGACTCCAGCAAAACTGATACATGTACTGTAGGAGTCTCTATTTGATTACCAAATCCCAGTCAGCCAGAGTCAGGTCACGAAACTCCAATGGACAGATATGTGTGAGTTTTTCAATCAAATCTGACAGAAATTAATTTAAGGCTTACATTTCCCTTTGAGATGCATTCTGTGTGTGCTTGTGCACACAATACAAGCTTTTTCCTGCTGGAAGCTCTTAAAGAGCACCTTGATTTTAAGGGAATAGCTTTTCCCTTGCTGAATAGTAATAGGATTTGATATTATATAGGACAAGATCTTCAAAACTTTGATTATCCCACCAGAGAAAATACTTTCATGTAAACAGGTTAAAGCCATAAAATTCCTTTTTTTCTTGACTCTGAAGACATTTACCTTGTGGCTTTATTCTGCTTCAGATATTTAATTTTATTTCTGTAACATCAAATGCTAACTTTATTCAGTTGGTATTGTTTTCTTTGATGTCTCGATAACATGTGCTTATTGGATTGGGGCAAAACAGAAATAAAAGCACATGCAGGTGGGTGGGTGAGGCTTTGGGAACAGACAGAAGATTATACAGGAGCGATATTACAATACCAGGGAGGTATCTTGATTCCAAATATATGCTAGATCAAATGGACATGCTGTATATTTGCTTTGACTGCCTGCCAGAGTTGTGGTCTTGCTATCTGCACCCTGTCTCAAGAGCAGGAATGATCCTCACAGAAGGGGTTTCCCATCAACCTGTTGCCCATCAGAACATTTAGTGGCTCTATTTTCTTACTGAGTATTGTGACACAGGCCAATGACACTGCTCACTGAGAGTTTGATGTGGCTAGAAGCAGGGAAATGCAGTAGCCCAAAGGCTAGCATACATGACTCAGAGGCTGCTAGTGATGAATCCTAATGGACTCTGAATTTCTAGATTCCTTCCAGGTGCTTCTCACTTCTACAATGCACAAAACAGAGAATAAGAATATCCCAGCAGATCAATGAAAGAGCAGTGTACAATGCTTTTAATGATGGGCCTGGATATTTCCAGCTGTTATTTCACACTGACCACCATTTGCTGTGGTCCTCTGCAGGAAGTGGGAAGGTACTGGGGTAAACCCCTCCTTTTTTCACTCAGTCAGGCTTCATGGTGCTTGGGCCATGTGAGCTGAACAGGTATGAGCTGAGGGAGGGCACCTGCTGGTGAAGGGCAAGGCTTGGAGTTCTTAGCATGTGGTACTGCTAAGGGAACAGCCCTGCAAATCAGTGATGCACAGGGTTACACGCACCTCACTATACAGAGGTGTGGCACAGGAGGTGGTTCTGTGAAGCCTGAGAGCTTTAATCAACCTACAGACATCCCTGGAGGCTGAAGCTTGTGGTCTCTCTTCTTCAGCAGAACCGAGGGAAGCTGTTATGCTAGACATTTCTAATTTGAGGAGTGGAAAGGAAATGGGGAAAAGACATCCAAGAAACAATCTGTAAGGAATTTACGCAAATAATTTTCTACAATTTTAACTGCAAGGCTGTAAAATCTAGTCCTAGACTCAAGTTGTTGCATATGGAATAAACACTAGCTTAATATCTATTCAGTCAGTGTTTGAAACTGTCCCCTCTGAACACTTATAATGCTTTTACCATGGCCCAGAGAAGCTTCAGTACCAACCAGGAAGGTCTTGCTGAAATAAACACTGAGGGGTCATAGTGCTAGCTCAGAGAATATGCTCTTAAACAGATCTGCTGCCCTTGATCTGCGAGGGAACTTGTACTTATATTAAGGGCCATTGATAAAATTGCAATTCTTAATGAGACTGCTGAGACGTAGTTTAGGTTCTAATGTTTGGAAAAGGAATGAATGTGTGATATTCTTATATCACATATGTTTTATTTCCTCATAAAACCTAATGATTGTATGTAGTGGTAATTCTATGGTATGAATTTTTATTATTCTCCTTTCAGTGTTTTCATGTTAAGTACTGAAGCATTATGCATTAAAATTGGCACAAGAAACAGATTGAAAATAATACTAGTGTATTTTTTCCCAATATGAAAAATCATAATCTATAAACTGAAAGCAAAATATAAACAAGAACAACTCTGAATTTTAGGATTCTTTCAGTTTTATTATTGATGTGGCTAGCAGGATCAACTGCTTATACTTTTTTGTCTCCACCCATTACATCTATTGAGATCTTAGGACCCCATTTCTCAGAAACAGTTCTATTTTGTGTATGGAGCAGCTTGAGGGAATAAGTTTACAGAGCAAGGCCATAAAGGTCTTCCAGGAGCAAGAATATGTGAAGATAAAACTCATTAAAATCACAGCATGATATGACTTCTACAAGTCACACAAATAAATAATCTAGAAGTGTATGGACTTTATGCATGTTTTGCTTTACCTTGGAATCCAATGTAGTTTAAGCACCCAGGGACACCATAGGCATTTGCTGCACTAAAGATGCTGAAAGCACTCAGCAAGGACCGGCCTGCACAAAATGATGCACGTTTGATACGTTGATATGGCCTGTGGTATACAATATTAATAATAGTTCTCATTTTTACACTCTGTCCAACTTAATCCAGATCATTTGAAACTAAAAATGTTGATCCAAAATGCTTTGCACATGAATGTGGGACTGAGTCTGTTCCTTTGTAGTCTCGGGAGATGTAAGTCAGCACAGCTTCATGCACTTTAAGAATGCTTTTCTGATTTAGCCTAGTTCAAGATTCTGTTGAAAATTACCTCCATTTACTCAGTACTCAGTTTTAAATGCTTTCTAGAGCTTCATAGAACATATGTTGATACAATGCACTTTCATCCTGCTCCATTTTCTTCAGGTATGGCTGGTTTTTGTCATCACTCCCCTCTTCTTAAATGCTTTTACCCATTCACTGTCTAAATCCATCCATCCCTGAAAAATAAAGGAGCGTTCTGCCCTAGCCGGGAGACTACACTCTCCACCTCTTTATTACTGGGCTACATTGTGCCATTATCTCAGCTTGTTCACTTCATGGCTGCTGGCACCTATTCTATTTGATGTGGTGAATCTCTCATTAGAGGCTTATTAGCAACCTTGTCAAGACAATGTGTAAAGTCCTCTTCTTTCAAAACTGATGAATATATACAAGCAGAGAACAGAACCCATGAGCAATCTTCATCATTTCACTGCCACATTAATACCTCTAACTCTAATTGACATGGTAATTAAAACCCAAAGATATCCCAGGAAAGCAGCTTGGGTAGCTGTGATCATGCCATGGAAGTGACAGAGAGCATGTTCTGTGAAATAGGATCACAATGGTTTTTCTGCATTTTGTGTTGCCAAAGCAGCTGTTCTGATGATTCACATCCTATTAAGGGTGCTTTGAGCATGTCATAATCAATTAAAAATAGTTGTCATTTCAGATAATAGTTTTGGAATTTTGAAACTGGGAATACCTTCCTTGGGACAAAGACTCCTAAGGGCTCTCCTCCATAGAACCCTTGTAATTCACTCATCTCTCACCTCTCAGATTTGTGACAGTTCAGGGTCAGACCCCCACTGACTCAGGCCAAGGGCCCAGGGGACATGTCCCAGCTGAGCCTGGGGCCTTCAGTCCCTGCCTGAGCCATGCTCTGCCTGTATCCTGGGTGGGCTAGGACCTGCACTGCAGAGAGCTGCTCTCTGGGATGGACCCCTCAGACCTGGGTCACAGCTGGTCATGCAGAACTCTGGGAGTAACATGGCATAACTGTTCTATTCTATTTCCTGTGCTCATCATGAGTCAAGTAACAATGACACCATAATTTTCCTGAAATGTCAGGGACTTTTCAGCTCCAAAGACACATTCAAAGACACATAATGCACGGGTTTATCCTGGAAACAGGGTATTATTTTAATTTTTATATTTCTCCATCTGTTTCAGAGCTCATGCTCACAAGCATTATGCACTTTAACACATTAACACAATGTGCATGTGTAGCCAGGAGCAGGCTGATGTGTTCAGTTTAGCTTTAGAAAACATCCTTTTTAGTCTGGCAAAGGCAAGTGACAGAGCTATAGAAAGTATAGGCCAAGCAGCTTCTGTTTTCTGAACGATCAGAACGTGAAGAATGAGGATCTGTGCCAACCTCACACAAAAGAGAAGTGTGTGATACCATGGGGTATTTTACAAACCATGACAAGCACAACTTTTGCCTTCCAAAACTTGTTTCATTGCTGTGCTTCCTGGCCAGGGATGCATGAAGAGCAGTCTTGTGCCTGCCCTGTGCTTGTGGGGCAGGCAGGGAGAGCTGAAAAGCAGCAGCTCTGGATGGGGTAGCAAGCCTGGAGCCCTTCCAAGCACAGGCTGCTTTGCACAAGCAAGAAGCCCCGGGGAAATTAAGCCAAGGGAAGAGCAGCTTCTCTATTAAACATACCTATTAGCCATATTTGGAATACAAAGCACTCTTCAGCCATGGAGTAAAACTTACTGTCTTGGGTTGAGCTG
>VWZD01003849.1:152277-251378 GCA_013396695.1 Sakesphorus luctuosus | reverse complement strand
TGCCCAGAGCAGGAGTTTCGGGTTGGTCTCATTAACAAACCATGATAAATCAAGTCATTTTTGTCAGCCTTGTTATAACAACACCAACATGTAACACCCAAATTACCCAATTACTGCTAATTCCCATTAATAATGCAATTATGATGGTTATACAAGGACTTCTGACCATCTCCTGTGCTCAGCCCTCCTCAGAGTCATGATGACAAGTCCCCAGCACTCCAGATATTTTGCTGGAGGGGGTCAGGGTGGGAGTGATGCCTGCTTGGAGGTGCTGCTTCCCTTCCTCACCAAGCAGCCTCCTGCTGGCACTGCTGTCTTACATCAGGTTATAGAGCCATCCCTGGTTTTATTCAGACCTTTACTGCCTGGCAGAGTATTTTTAGGGTGTTTTTAGTGGGTTTTGTGCAGTAGCACAAAGCTTGGCTGAAGGGTGATGCTGGTCCCTGACCGCTGGGCAGACAGGCTGTCACTGCCAGCAACGCTCAGCTGACCATTGGGCAATGCCCTGTTACAGCTAAAAAGGGCTAAAAAAAGCTCCAAGATGGGTCTGCCAAGACCTCACAAGACCTCACAAGACCTCAGCCCTGGTCTTGCTAAGCTCAGGAAGGCTCATGACCTAAAGGCAGTGGTCAGATCTTTTTTGGGGGGCGCTACCAGGGCATAAAGATGGTGTTATAAAGTCATATCCCTGAGTCATCCCCAGAGTCTGCCCTGGAAAAAAGTGGGGTTAGGTTGGATATTGGGAAGAAATTCTTCCCTGGGAGGGTGGGCAGGCCCTGGCACAGGTTGGGCAGAGAAGCTGTGGTTGCCCCATCCCTGGGAGTGTCCAAGGCCAGGTTGGGTGGGGCTTGGAGCACCCTGGGCTGGTGGGAGGTGTCCCTGCCCATGGCAGGGAGTGGAACAACATGGTCTTTAAAAGTCCTTTCCAACCCAAACCATTCCATGGTTCTATGAGTCCTGCACCCTCCTGCATCTGCAATGCCCTTGGGTCCGTCCCACCCTCCATGTTCTCCATCCAAGAAGAAGCATCTCTTGGAGGCCACTAGACCTCCACCTTCCCCTTGCCCCCAGAAGGACACAGGCAATAAAACATTAGTATTTACTGTGTTTCTGTGGGATTTTCCTAAAATCCAAACCACTGAAGGACATTTAGCATCCATGGAATGCTAAACAAAGCTCTGGGTTTCTTTCTTTTTCAGCTGCCTTTGACTATTGTTAGTGGTGTTCCCCTAATTCTCCTCACCAAATCTTTTCCACAGTGGGGTAGGTGCCCACCCATTTCCCAGCTGACACAGCTCCAAGGTGTGTGTGCCCTCTGACATCCCTAAGAACCTCAGGATGCTGGTCCAGAGGATGGCCAGGGCATGGAGGAAGGAGCAGGAGGGTTTGCTCTCCAGGCTGGGCTGGAGGAGGATAAAGCAGTGCTGCAGTGTGAGGTAATGGCAAGGAGAGATTTTTTTGAGCCTGTCAGTAGGAAGCATATGGCTGCCACTGAGCTCTCAGGCTTATTTAGGATTTAGTGACTATTTGATCTATTTTAATCCAGATGTTCAGCTCATCACATAATGAGATCCCACCAGAGGAACTCTGCTGTGATGCCTCCCAGACAGCCAAGGTCCCCAAATCTGGGGGAGAAGGAGCAGCTCCATCCAGGCTGAGCATCCCAGGAGGGGGAAGGTGAGCTGGGGGAGCTCATGGCTTTGCACGTGGGTGAGATCAACACGCTGATGCTGGGAGTCCAAACAGCTGCCCATGTCCTTCTGGCATCCTACTCAAGAAGGAAAATCTGAATTTTATATCTTAAAGCACAGAAATTTTTCAGGGTTTCACCAAAGTTTGGACATGATTCTCTCCAGCCTCCTCATCCCCGTGCTGTGGGACTTCTGTCCAGACAGAGGCACCATTTGTTCTCCTTATTCTGGTGCATGGAATGACTCCTCCACCATTCTTCTGCCTCCTGCATCACTCCACTTGAATTTCAGTTCTTCTCACCTGAATTTTGGTCCATGAGCACACGGGATGTGTCAGAAGAGGAGGCTGAGAGGTGACCTCAGCACTGTCTGGAACTGCCTGAAGGGAAGTTGTGGCCAGCTGGGGGTTGGTCTCTTCTCCCAGGCACTCAGCAATAGGACAAGGGGGCACGGGGGGCTCAAGCTCTGCCAGGGCAAATTGAAGTTGGAGAGCAGAAAAAACTTCTTTGCAGAGAGAGTGCTCAGGCATTGGAATGGGCTGCCCAGAGAGGGGGTGGATTCCCCATCCCTGGAGGTTTTTCAGGTGAGCTTGGCCATGGCACTGAGTGCCATGATCTGGTGACGGGACTGGAGTTGGCCCAAGGGTTGGACTTGATGATCTGGGAGGTCTTTTCCAACCCAATCCATTCTATGATTCTATGAGATCCTTCTGCAGCCTGTGGAGATGGAGGGGACTCTGGGGCTGTTCAGATTGCCACCTGAGAAGCCCTGCCAAGTGCTTTACAGGAGAAATGATGGTTATTCTGGAGCCCTAAATTTCTCTGTCTTCCAAGATGGTTCATGCTCCTCAGGAGCTGGTGAAAGTTCATCCCATCCTACCAGGGCAACTCCAAAGTCCCCCTGTCTCACTGCAAGATTTACACTGAGATTTAAGAGTTTATCAAGATTCATAAAGGCTTTTCCCAGGTGCAACATCAACCCTGGCCAGGTCTGGGGCTGAAGCAGTGACCCAGAGCAGGTGGAGCTGGTCCAAGGTGATGGCCTGGGACAGGAGCCATGGGCATTTTCAGCTGGCACTGGACCATGGGAGGATGGAGGTGATGGATGTGTCCTGCCTGCTGCTTCCTGCCCTGCTGACTCCTCTCCTACTTCATCTCCAAGTCTCCTTGGGAGGACACATTGTACAGTAAGATCCAAATGCCTCCTGGGAGTGCCAGCACTCGGCATCCAGCTCTCCCTCAGCTGCCAGAAAGAACATCTGGCACCTCTCCATGTCGGACACTGTGCCTTTCACAGGGCATCCTGCACAGGGAAACACTCCAGGAAGGAGGAGGCTTCAGAGGGTTTGGTATAAAGAAGCAGCAAAGGTTTATGGCATCTGGGTTGTGGCCTCCTCATCCCTGGAAGTGTCCAAGACCAGGCTGGATGGAGCTTGGAGCAACCTGGTGGGAGGTGTCCCTGCCCATGGCAGGGTGGTGGAATGAGATGATCTTTAATGTCCCTTCCAACCCAAACCAGTCTGTGATTCTGTGATTCCATGATCTCTCCAGAGCTCTGGATGATCATGCCATGCTGCCCTTTGCTGCAAGAAAGCAGTTTTGGTCCTTCAGGACAGCCCATGCTGATGCTGGACAGGGATTTTCCCCCAGAGGGGAATACACCAGGACTTGCCTCTACTTTGGAGATGAAGGAGCCTCATGCATGGGGGTGGCCAGTTTTAGTAGGACATGGAATCATGGAATATCCCAAGTTGAGAGGGACACACAAGGACCATCCAGTCCCACCCCTGGCCCTGCACAGACACCCCAACAACCCCACCCTGTGCCCCAGAGCATCATCCCAACACTCCTGGAGCTCTGGCAGCCTTGGGGCCGTGCCCACTGCCCTGGGGAGCCTGGGCAGTGCCCACCACCCTCTGGGGGCAGAACCTTTCCCTAATACCCATCCCTGCAAATAAACCACCCAAAGGATCTCGGGCTGTGATCCCTGTTTTCTCCACAATTTTCCTATCCCCTCTTCACCACACGGTAATTGAGCTCTCCACGAAGCTTTCATAGCAGAGGGCTCTGGAAAAAAATAATAAAAACCTGCATATCTTGACATTTAATTAAAGAGATGTGAGTGGTTCATCGAGGATGAGAGTGCACAGCACTGGGCCAGGAGAGCTGCGAGCTGGGTGCCCTTGATGGAGCCTGGATGTGGAGGCCTGGGAGCAGGGGGAGGGTGGGAAACCCGGGCCAATTAAGATGCTGAGGCATGAAAGCCCTCTTGGCCTCATTCCTCTCTGCGCTAACGACCCTGATCTCCCCCTCCTCCACCCCAGGTGGCTGCTGGGAGGTTCACTTAGGGCATGTCACAGGCACATCCTTGCAGAGAGAGGCGAGAGGAGAAAGAAGGTCCCTGCCCCTGGCAGGGAATGGGAACTGGGTGGTCTTTATGGTCCCTTCCACCCCAAACAAGTCTGTGATTCTGTGATTGATTCCATGATGGAATATTGGCCATTTAGCTCCACGGTTTGGTGGTCCTGCTGCCTCTGGAGCCCAGAGGGGAACACAGGAAGGACCATCCAGCACCAGCCCTGCCTGCTCCGTGGGTGGTTTTGCACCACAGCATTTGTTTTGGGGGAAAACACTGCAAAGGAGAGTTTCTTTCCTTTTTGTCACCTCCTGCAGCCAGACTGTGGGTAGGAAAAGCATCTCTACTCATATGAGAAGGAAAGGCTGTGGAAAATTAGCCTTGGATGAATTTTCCAGGTTTTCTGGCTGGGTTCAAGAGAGCCTGGTGGGGTGAGGCTTGCAGGTCTTTCAGCTTCTTTCCTCCAGCTCCAAGAGCTGTGAGGCTGAAAGGAGAAAGGAGGAGCAGCTCCCAGAGCCGTGAAGCCACAGCACTGGACCTGCCCATCCTTCTGCCAGCAGGACACCCTGGTTCTGCATGGCCTGGGATGGGTTTTGCAGGTGTGTGCATGGGGCAAGAAACGGCCATTGCCTCCTGAGCTGTGGCAAAACTGATTTGTCCAGAGGAGGTTGATGAGCTCTGGTGGGCTCATGGTCCTACAGCACATCTTCTGGCCTTGGGGGCCACTCAGCCACCATCTCATCTGCCTTCCCAAGGCCAGGTTGAATGGGGCTTGGAGGAATCTGGGCTAGTGGAAGGTGTCCCTGCCCATAGCAGGGAGTGGAACTGGTTGATCTTTAAGGTCCCTCCCAATCCAAACCAATCCATGATCTCATCACTGTCTAGAACTCCCTGAAGGGAAGTTGTGGCCAGGTGGGGGTTGGTCTCTTCTCCCAGGCACTCAGCAATAGGACAAGGGGGCACGGGGGGCTCGAGCTCTGCCAGGGGAAATTGAAGTTGGAGAGCAGAAAAAACTTCTTTGCAGAGAGAGTGCTCAGGCATTGGAATGGGCTGCCCAGAGAGGGGGTGGATTCCCCATCCCTGGAGGTTTTTAAGCTGAGCTTGGCCGTGGCACTGAGTGCCATGATCTGGTAAAGGGACTGGAGCTGGCCCAAGGGTTGGACTTGATGATCTGGGAGGTCTTTTCCAACCCAGTCCATTCTAGGATTCTGTGATTCTATGATAATTCTGTGATGATTCCCCTCTGCTCAATGCAAACAGATGTGGGTGACGCCAGAGCACAGCTAAGCCCAGGACCCCAAAACCTCCACGTTCCATCCACGCACCCCACAGCAGCAGCAGCAGCACCCCCAGCTATACCCAGCACTGTTTTCCCCGTGTCCTCCCTCGGGGTAGGGAAGAGCTGCTCTTGCTGAGTCCTCGGCGTGTTAATGAGCCGGGAAGTGCCCTTTGCTGCAGGAGAAATATCCCCTTTAATTACTGCGGACAGAGCCGGCCCCGGCGCGGGGCGTGTTTAACGGAGGCAGAAATGGAGAGGGAAAGAGATGGATTATCCTGTGCTGATTCCCATCACTGGTAGGTGCTGGCCACGTCTGGAGGGATGAGAAGTGTAAAGGGGATGGATTCAGTGCCCAGATCACCATTAATCCCAAGGATCATTGATAGTTCAGACTTCATCCTGCTCAGGAGAAGGGGAATCTGCACATCTCCACCCTCTCCAGAGCATCCCTCCCTTCAGCACAGCCTTTCCTCACTTTTTCCCAGAAGATGCTCAGGGCTTACGTGGATCCCTGGGGCACATTATTGGATAATCCTTCAAATTTTCCAGTTTCTCAGGAATGGCTTGTGCTTCCCACTGGTGCTGGATGCTCCCAGACCGCAGCAGTGGAAGAAGAAAGGACTACCTGCCGTGGAGTTGTCTCTGATTTGGCCAAGGTCAGATGAGGTGACGCTGGAGGTGGGATCCTGCTGGATCGGGCCCTTCCCAGGCTCCAGCAGGATTCAGCAGAGATGCTGTCAGGCTTATAATAGTGGACTCCTTCCCCCAGCCGCCCCCACCTCTGGCACGTGCAGATCATCAGCTAAAAGCCTGGTGTGGGCAGGCAGCCCACGGTTGTTTCTCTAAATAAACCTTCCCCTCCCTGGCTGACTCTCCAGCTCTCTGCAACGGGATGGATTTGTTCCCTGGGTTCGTACCAGGGTGTCCTCTGGAGCTCTCTCAGCCCCAGCCCTGCTCCCCGGGAGGAACCTGCAACTCCTCATTCCCTTGGGACCTCTCTTGCTCCAGCAGAGTCATTTCCAGCCTGTTCCTTTTCCAACCCAGTCCATTCTAGGGCACAGTGTGCCCCGTGCTGTGCTGGCATCACAGATAACTCACAAATTAAACAAACATGTTGCCACAGCCTCTGATAAAGCAGGAAATGCCCCTAAGTTGGGAGTTACAACCATGGGGCTGCTCCCAAAGCCTCTTTTGCCAAGCCTGGATGCCCCAGCCCCCCAAAAACCTGAGGCTCTGGAGGTGTGAGGAGCCAGACAGTGCTGGGGGCACCCCACTCACCCTGTGCCAGCAGCATTAGGGCGATTTCCCGGCTGACCCCGGCTGGAGAATGGAATCTGTCATGCTTCACTTCACCTGTTGGCCGAGTCATCATGACGTGGGGAACATTTGTTTCAGCTGTGTGAAGACAAGGAGAAGGGGGGAGGGAAAGAGGAGGGAGAAAGAGGGATGTGGTGCCTGGACCTCTCCTCTTCTCAGGTGTGTCTCACCACCACACAGAGCCTGTGGGATCTGGTAGAGCATCAGTCAGTGCTTTATGGAGGGGATTTCCTGCTGCCCCTCATGTCCTGGCCCTGCCCAGCAGTGAGTGGGGCTGGGTGGGAGCTGACCTGAATGCTGGGAGGGTCCCTGGTGCTCTGCAGGGACCACCAGGCTTTGCTTATGCACCCCAGACCCATTTGGGACTGAGTTTTCTTAAGAAACAATCCCAACATGCTCTTCTCCCAGGCACTCAGCAATAGGACAAGGGGGCACGGGGGGCTCAAGCTCTGCCAGGGCAAATTGAAGTTGGAGAGCAGAAAAAACTTGTTTGCAGAGAGAGTGCTCAGGCATTGGAATGGGCTGCCCAGAGAGGGGGTGGATTCCCCATCCCTGGAGGTTTTTCAACTGAGCTTGGCCGTGGCACTGAGTGCCATGATGTGGTAAAGGGACTGGAGTTGGCCCAAGGGTTGGACTTGATGATCTGGGAGGTCTTTCCCAACCCAATCCATTCTGTGATTCTATGATTGATTCTATTTCCCCTTTACCTCCCTGCCAAGCATTTCTTACAGTTCTTTTTGCCCAAATCATGCTGTTCCATGAATTCAAAGGACAGACTGAGCACAAGGAGTGACTCGCCTCGGGGAAGGAACAGCAGAGTCACCTTTGCCTTCATGTCTTAACCATCTGCCCACACAATAGTTTCGGTGTGAGTGAGAGCTGGCATGGGAATAGCACAGGGCTGACCATTCCAATGCCCCCTTCCAATGTGGCTTCTTCCAGGAAGGGCTGGATGAAAGAATGAGCTAACCCAGCCCTGCTAAGAAAACACCTGCAAAAACATTTAGTGAGCCCCAGTCATGTGGCTTAACCCAAACCTGTCCCAGCGTTTTCCAGAGGGGAGGGACAGAGAAACATCCCCAAGAGCTGTCCCAGGAGCCCTTTGCTCAGGGTTTGTGGCACAGCTGGGGACGGCAGGAGTTATTTATGGGTTGTTTCTTTTTCAGCCTGCTGTGATCAATAGGTGTGACCCATCACACAATCCAATACCATATCAGCAGGCAGAGCAGGAGACAAGAGATTTCCTCTCTGTGGTCACAGTGCCACACACCCAGTTGTCCTTCCGGGACGGGAAGATGCAGTCTCTGCCTCCAAGCTGCAGAGAAAAGCTGGGACACTCTTCCCATGGGTTTCCACCTCTAGGTGCTTCAATAGACTTGCAGTTCCCACCCTTCCCACCTGCTAAAAATAATCCTGTGGGAAAATTATGAACCCAGCAAGTCTGTATTGAAGTGGGAGAAGCAAGATCCAGCTGGAGTGCATCTCAGACTACCTGTGCTGCTGAAGCTCCTGATTACCCTGACGTGGTTTTGGCATTCATTCCTCACCTCCAGCTCTTCCTTGGTGTGCCACCTGGATCAGTAAGTTCCTTCCAGGCTGCAGTAGCAGGTGACAGTAATTTGGGGAGTTATCCACACTTTTCTGCTCATCTTGTCAAAGGGGTGTGTTAGGGGGCAGGGGGCTGCTCCTGATCCCTATCCATGGTGAAAACAGACCTCCCCAGAGAGGGATCACAGAGGAGGAGGAGGAGGCAGCCCTGAGCAGCTGTCAGAGGACCTGCTCCCAAGAGAGGGCCAGGTTTCCAAAGAGAGGATCCTCACCAAGCACACACAGCTCTCTGGTCCCCAGCCCAGTCTCGCTGGGGACAGGGACAGGACATTCACCTCATCATGGGACAGGACAGTGTTCCCTCCATCAGGAAAGCAGATTGCCTGATTAGATGAACCTCACACAGACAGAGCTGAGAGACTCTCTGGCTCCTGTCCAGTCATGATGTCTGAAGATTTACAGCCCGTGTCCCTCTCAAGTGCTTTCCTTAAGTAAACACCAAGAGTTATCTTCCATGCCAAGTGATGAAAGTGAAGGTTTCATCTGCTCTTCCCTCCTTGCTTCAGGAGCAGCAGCCACTGCAGTGACTGCACCAGCAAAGACCTCCACACACCCAGCCATGTTCCTTGGGTCACTATTTTCCATCCCAGTGTTTCATTCCCACTGGTTTTACTCCTATTTCAGTGTTTTCTCCCCCTTGTCTCTCCCCCTCTTTCGGGACATCCACAGTTTTTTTCCAGAGTGATCATGACCAGTTGTTTCAGGCAACCCCTCCGTGTTGTTGTTCTGGCACAGACCAAAGACAGATCCTGAAGAGTTTATCACCCAAATACATGAGGAATACAAATAGGGGGAGCAGGGAGCTAATGGATTACACAGGGAAGTTGCATGAAGCAGGATTTGGGCCAGAAAAGGTCTTTAGTAGCATGTTGTCAGACCCTGAGATAAAGTCCTACCACCACATGCTGAAGGACGTCTTACCCCAACTGATGGTCCCCAAATTAGAAGCACAGCCATTACAAACCACTCTCCAGCAGACAGAAAATGCTCTTTTCTGGGTGAAAACATTCCTTCTCTCTGCTTGGGTATGTGATTGAAACCCCACAGGGGGACTTTGCATTCCAAAGGTCACCATCACACGTCTGATTTTACTTCAAAATCGGTAAAATTAGGAGCCAAGTTACAACCTCATCGTTATCCCTCCTTCCAGGGTATCATCTTATGCTCCTTGCAAGGACAAGGATTTCTTTTTTTCCCCATAGCAGGGATGCACAGGCTCCTGTTCCCATCCCAGATGGCACACCCAGGAGCAATGGCTCCGGATGGACATGTCACAATAAAATCTCCTTTCTATTTATACAGTGCTTGTGACCTTCAGCTGTTGCTACATCACTTTAGACGTAGCACAAACATATTTTAAAACATCCTGGAGTTTGTTTCTGAAAGGTGCAGAGGCTCCTTATGTTTTCCAAGGGGTCATGAAGTGCAAGGACTCTGAGCCTTTGCAGAAAGTGGCTAATGGCTTCATTTTTTAATGTCTGTATCATCAATTCTGGGGTTAAACTTCGTATTTAAAAACACAGATGGGCTCAGTTTAAAGACTGGGAGAGGATCCAATTGTAAGTTGTCCAGCTGGTAAAACACCCTCACTGTTAAAAAACGGGTGAACTTGGGAATTCAGGCAGCTACATCTTCCCATCATTGCCTTCCACTGCATCTTTTCCCAGCTATTCTGATGAGCCATGAACCCTCCAAAAGGTCTTCACAGCACCAACAGGGTCAGTCCATGACCCACTCGCTTCTCCATCTCCTCTTGCACAAACCCAGCTGACCTCTTTGCATCTCTGGCCACGAGTCAGGTTTCCCAGGCCACTGTAAATGTGGTTCTTGAGCTTCCTTCAGTTTTTCTTTGTTCTCTTTGGACTGCAGGATTGACCCTTGGTAGAGTGTGGAGCTCTTGGGTTGGTGCATCCCTCAGCCACTCAGTTTCCTCCATAAAGCATGTTCCACAGAGTCATATATTAATTATAGAATCATAGAATGGATTGGGTTGGAAAAGACCTCCCAGATCATCAAGTCCAACCCTTGGGCCAACTCCAGTCCCTTTACCAGATCATGGCACTCAGTGCCACGGCCAAGCTCAGCTGAAAAACCTCCAGGGATGGGGAATCCACCCCCTCTCTGGGCAGCCCATTCCAATGCCTGAGCACTCTCTCTGCAAAGAAGTTTTTTCTGCTCTCCAACTTCAATTTCCCCTGGCAGAGCTTGAGCCCCCCGTGCCCCCTTGTCCTATTGCTGAGTGCCTGGGAGAAGAGACCAACCCCCACCTGGCCACAACTTCCCTTCATCACATTAGTGAGCTTTAGGCATCTTCTCTTCTAATCTGGGCTCCAAACCCAGTTCAGTTGGTTAAAACTTGGCTGTAATAACGCCAAGGTCATGGGTTCAATCCCCTGTGTGGGCCATTGACTTAAGAGTTGGATTCGATGATCCTTGTGGGTCCCTTCCAACTCAGAATAGTCTGGGATTCTGGGATTCTGGGATCCTGTCCTTGGGCAGGAGAACATATCAGCCTTAGTTTTGACCATGTGGTGCCCCAACACCAGGAGGGACCTCTGGTGGGCTTCACACCAGACATTTGGGAGGGGAGATTACAGCAGGGTGTCCTCAGTTGCTGCTGCTGTTCTATGGCATTTTCTTTCCTTAGGGACATGCAGGATGTGCATGAGGCAGGAGAACAACACCCCCCAACTCATTAATTGAAGCTTGTGGAGAAGTCTTGTAGTCCAGATACATAGAAAAAGCACTGCTGGGAGATGAACTAATATAAAATTAATATTAAGCAAGCTGTGTCTGCTATTTTGGATGTTTTGGAGAGGGGAAAATATGGGCAGTGGGAGGGGCTGGGGTGTTTATTGGATGTTCAATAAGGAGCCTTTGTAGTCAGGAAAGAAACTGTGGTTTTAAAGAGAATATCTGAAGATAAAAATGAGTTGTGGGGGCTGAGCCCTATGTGGGAATGAGGGATTGACCCTCCCTGTTGCAGCAGAACCTCAGGATGGTGTTTCCAGAAAAAAAATCGAGGTGTTTTCACTGAAAACCTACTTGTCTCTGGCTCTGTGTTGGGGGGAGATGGATCAGGAGGATGGGACCCAGGGGTGAGCAGAGAATATCAAACAAATCACCCCCTTGTGAGGGGACAGAGGGGCAGGGCTGGTCCCCTTCAGGCTGCTCCAGGCCAGGGCTCTCATTCAGGGGCCCCTGTTTGCTTTCAGCAGGGTGAAATCACTGAAGAGCACGGCTTAGATCATGCCAAAGTCCTGCTGACTTTCAAAAGAACTCAGTTATTGATTTGTGGGGACTGTGCTTCTCCCTGGAGGACTGGAAAAAACCCAGGGTGGCTGCCAAGGACTCCAACACCCCGTGGCTCTGGGAGCAGCCTGGTTTAACCAGGACCTTTCCTGAGGCAGTTTGAGGCTGAGGGCATTCCCCCAGGCTGCTCTGAGAGTGGGGCTGGAGGAGCTGCTGGCCAAGGCTGCTCTCCCTGAGAGCAGATCTGAAACAAGGGAATGATGTTTTCTACCCACAGCCTTTCTGTGGCAAAGAGCCAGAGGTTTCCACCTGGCTGAAGCGGCTGATCTGGTGAGCCCAAGGAGAATCCCACACAAAACAGAGCTGAAAAATGGTCATTTACCACCCAGAGGGGTGGTGGGGAGGTGCTAAAATCACCCCAGAAATCAGTCAATAAAACACCTGGCTGTGGCCATCTGACACGAGTCTGTACATGGGCACAAACCAGGAGCTGGGGGGGGTGATGGAGGTCAGGACAAATCCCTCCATTCACTTCTGCAGGGATGAGAGAGGCAGCAAAGCTTTCAATGGGAGCCTGGGAGTGTCTCCATGAAAGGACTGTGACAGATCTGATGTGGTGCTGAAAGAGGAGATAATCTGGAGGAGATAATCTGCCTTGGCCAGCTCTCTCAGCTTTGCATCCTTGGATTCTCACTTGGAGAGAGCCCTGAGACTTCTCCCTAGCAAAGCCAGCTAGATGTGTCCAGCACAGGGAGCTGAGATGGCCCAAACTCCTCAGTTTCCCACCTCAAATAACTGGATCTAAACTCTGGAATCACAGAACCATTAAGTTTGGCAAAGGCCCCCAAGATCAGGTCCAACCTTTGACTGAACACCACTAAAACATCTACTACCCAAGTGCCACATCTACTCATGTTTTGAGCAGTTCCAAAGATGGTGACCCCACCACTCCCTGTTCCAATGATTAATGAAGGAATTTTTCCTAATATCCAACCAAGACCTCAACTCCTATGGGCTGATATCTTAGTAGCAAGGGAAAACAGGCAGTGTTGTGCCCAGTGAGGGTCCCCACCACAGAGGGTGCTGATGGAGACTCTGTGCTGTGTCTACCTGCCCTGTGCAGGTGCCTCAGATACTCTGGGACACCTACAGTGCTCTTAGACACGGGCATGGACAACTGAACTGAGCTCAGATAGCACAGCCAGGGCAGACTGGAGAGCAGACACCAAGGTGTGGTCACCAGAAGGACACTAACCACCAACCTGGAATCTCAGGGATAGCTCCCTGTGGAGTGACACAGCCCTGGGGAGCAGGGAGTCTGCACCCACCTGTGCCCTCTGGAATATCAGACATGCTGGCTGAAAACCACAGAATCACAGAACAGAGCCATGGAATGGTTTGGGTTGGAAGGAACCTTGAAGATCACCCAGTTCCAATCCCCCCTGCTATGGGCAGGGACACCTCCCACCAGCCCAGGGTGCTCCAAGCCCTGTCCAACCTGGCCTTGGACACTCCCAGGGATGGGGCAGCCACAGCTTCTCTGCCCAACCTGTGCCAGGGCCTGCCCACCCTCCCAGGGAGGAATTTCTTCCTAATAGAACAGCCCTTGATGCCCAGATCTTTGCTACAATTAACAACTCTCAGCCTCCCACTGATTCCAGCATGATCCCAAGGATGGCCCTGCATCCCCCACAGCTGTGCATCCCTTAAAACACCCTCACAAATAAAAGGTCCCTGCTCTTTCCCTGCTAAACGTGAACCCGAAGAGGTATAAAGCTGCCAACCCCCAGCTCTGCCTGAGGCTTGGCTTGATGGATGGCAGGGCTCAGCTGGGAGCTGTTTCATTTGGGTGAAAGACACTGTGTGGGAAGCAACCCTGCCTGAGCTCCAAGGTGTGTAGGAGCCAACTCGGCTTCATCTCAGCTGATTCCAACAGCAGAGTGTTGCTTTGGAGAGAACGAAATGCCGGGAGCTGTGGAGGGGGATGGAGGTCAGGACAAATCCCTCCATTCACTTCTGCAGGGATGAGAGAGGCAGCAAAGCTTTCAATGGGAGCCTGGGAGTTTCCCCATGAAAGAATTGTGACAGAGCTAGTGAGAGAGGAGAGAATCTGGAGCAGATAAGCTGTCTTGGCCAGCTCTCTGGGCTTTGCATCCTTGGATTCTCACTTGGAGAAAGCCCTGAGACTTCTTCCAATCAAAGCCAGCAGTGACCCTTCAGCAGAAAATCAGAATGGTTTGGGTTGGAAAAGACCTTTTAAGGTTGTTTAGTACAACCCCCTGCCATGGGCAGGGACACCTCCCACCAGCCCAGGTTGCTCCAAGCCCTGTCCAACCTGGCCTTGGACACTCCCAGGGATGGGGCAGCCACAGCTTCTCTGCCCAACCTGTGCCAGGGCCTGCCCACCCTCACAGCCAACAATTCCTTCCCAATATCCCTCTAGCCCTGCCCTCTGACAGTAGGAAACCATTCCCTGTGTCCTGTCACTCCATGGTCTTGTCCAAAGTCCCTTTCCAGCATCAGTTCTTCAGACTTGGAAAGAGAATATTTGATACAGAACCCCGTATGTTGCACAACACCCCAAGGATCTCAATTTCTGCTCCTTCTCCTCAAAATCTAACCCAAAACTGAAACCACCAACATTCCCATTCTCTCATCCTCCTGCATCCCCCCTTACTTGGAGGGACCTCCTTGGTCTTGAGCATGTTCAGCCTGCCATGAAGCTCTAGCTGGTGATGAGACAGCCCTTGGCACTGGTATTTCTGAGCACCCCCAAACCATCTGCTCCAGTTCCATCCCTCTTCTGGGTCCCTGTGAGGAGGAGGAGACTCCAGCTGAGAGAAAGGGACAGGCCGCCCACTTGTGCTGAGTAACCATTGCCAAATTGGATGCCAGCACATACACACACACACACACACAAAAATATTTCCACTGAGGTTGCTAAGAACAATGGGCTCTTGATTAGTTGCTATCTCAAACACATATGCCTTTGGCAGTTCTCCACGGGGAACAGGCAGTTCAAGCACCGACCCTCCCGCTCTTGGGCCAACTCGTTGGCATCTCCACACCCAGCACTGGCAGCTCAGGGGGTGTTTCAGCAGCGAGGAATGGGACGTGATCCCTGCCCAGGGAGTTTGCAAGACGAGGACAGGCACGTGGGCAAGGGAACAGCCACGTCCTGATCAATGATGGTGAGAAAACTCCTCTGCCTTACAGATCCAGAGGTCTTCATTGCTCGCTGGGAAAGCTTGACCATCTCCTTGGACACAGCCCCAACTCTACTTTGTTATCATCTTCCTGCCCTTCCTTCAAACATTCCCATGGTGTCTACAAACCCATGGGAAGGTGTTAGGGAATGTCCAGCCAAGGTTTGTCAGTCCTTTTGCAAAGGACATGACAGGGTAGTGATGCCCTGACTGGCTCTGTCCCTTAAGTCCAGGTGCAGTGAAGTCACACCCCGATGATGTCCTACCTGAAAGGTGAACAGCAGTGATGGAGTAAGCACTGGAAGGTGTTTGAACCCAGGAGATGTTGGGCAAAGTCCTGCTAACACAAGGCAAGCACATGTCCATGGTTCATGTTGTAGAGAAACCAGTGACTGCCCAGTGCTGGCCACTTCCTAAAGCAAAGGGAAAAAGGACCAATGTTCTTGGAGGCCAAGTGTTTGATCTAAATGTTATTTGTGATACACAGATGGGTTTTCTCAGCCCCAGGTTGCCTTCCCTGCTGGTTCCTCCCTTCCTGGTGAGAGCCTTCCAGAGACCCCCTCAGCCTGTGGCTCTCCCAGCTTTTGCACTGTCTACAAATAGTTGGTGCGTGCTGAAAAGAGCAGATCTGAAACCACAGTTGGCAAATTGCACCAACAAGCATATTCTCAGCGAGGCATTGTTCCAGTTTGTATATGTCTGAAAAGAACTGCTCAGGCATATGTTAAAGTTGGCACCTTCTCCCTGGGACTCGCTGCAATCTGACGGCTGGAGCATGATAACCACATCAAGGCACACAAAACACTCAGCAAATGAGGGAAAACAAAGTCCACTCGGGATGTTGGAGGGGTTGGGATGAGGACAAGGAGCAGGGGCAGAGCACTGTCCTCTGGAGAGAGAGCTCATCCCAGCCTGATGGAGAGAGCGATGGCATCTGCAAGCACTTCTTGGAAAGGGATCAAGAGCAGGGTAGAAGAGGAGAGCAGAAAACCTGCTGCCCTGATGCTGGTGCCAGGATAATCCCTATAAAAAGACCAAGCCATGGAAAAGGAAAGTGAACCCAAACCATGTGAGGTCTCCTACAGGTCTGGGCTTCAACCCACAACGACTTGCACTGGGGATGAGCTCAGTGGGGACACACAGCACACTGAGGGTTCCCAGCTCCCACGGAGGTCTGGACCTGGCATAAAACCTCTTCTCTGGAGGGGCTGAAGAAGGTTATGGGGAAATATTGTCCTGGTTTTGCTTTTCTTTGAGTGTCCATGCACAGCTTCAGCTGGGGAAAGGATGCTGGGCTGACCTGATGGAGCTGCAACATCAGCAGGGCATCCTCCTGGGAGCAGTGCTTGGTTAACTTTTGGACTCGGTGATCTCAGAGGTCTTTTCCAACCTAAATGATTCTGTGATTCTGATTATCCATGGTGATTAAACTGGTCCTGCCCCAGCCTAGGCATGACCCATCTAGATGGGGGAACATGTGCAGATTCCCTCTTCATCCCCTCAGAGTGTCCAGGAGCACCCCAGTGGCCCTTGGAGAGGGCAGCTGGAGCTCACCTTCCCTCAAGTGCTGCTTTCTCCACATTGGTGCTCCACCCTGGAGATGTGTGACTGGGTGAAGATCAGAGGGGAGTTCATCTGAGTCTGGCAGTGGCACAGGAAGCTCCACAGGCTTCCTGTAAGACACCCCCTGCCCCTGCATGACCCCTGAAATAGGCTGCCCCACCAGGCTCAGAGGAGACCAGGCTGCCTGTGAACACTTTTCTCCTGGGAACTGCTTTGCATGGACAGGCATAACCCTGCTGGGTCTTGGGCACATCTTCATCTCTGGTGGGACAGTCCCAGAATATGCCTGACTTGACCTTCTCCATTCCCCATTGACAGCTCTGCTCTCTGCCTTGGCCTGGCCAGGTGTCACAGCAAAGGACCCTCCAGTCGTCCATGCAGGACCTGAACTGCTCCATTGCTTGGCAGTGCTGGTGGGAAGCAGCAGAATCCCACCCACAGGAGAACTGGCTTTGTCCCAGGTTCTAATCCCAGTCCTCAAAGGTGACTGATTAAGTAAACCAGAGAGCCTCAGCTGCCCTTTCCATCCAAGAAGGATCACACACAGCCCCTGGATCTCTGTCAGCAACAACCTGTGCAGGGAGACACTCCCAGCCTGCAGTTCCGTGGGAGCAGCTGAGTGCCTGTCCGGCACTATTAGCAGGAATAATTAATTACCTGCCCTGCCATTTCACTGGAAAGCAGCAGAATGAAGTGGCAGCAATTCTTGCTTCTTTCCTCTCTCCTGGGGCTTCCAACAGGTGAGCAGGAATGGTGTAACCTTCACAAACCCATGGAAAGGCCAAGGGAAACACAGCCTAATTGTGAGCGTGTTGCAGGACCTAAACCTGCTGCAGCAACCCCAGTGCTGGGGTGAGGTTGGAAGCAGGGACATGTACCACCAACCTCAGGAGCTTTTCCCTGTCCCTCTGGCACCTCTCATTTCTCCTTGGAGAAGACAACTCCATGCTATGTCTGTGTCAGGAGCTGCCCTGCCTTCAGTTTGAGTTCTTGGCCATTTGAATGCCCCTTTCTTAGTTAATCTGTGTAAGAAGGAGTTTGGAGGGTTCGCCCCCTCTGTGAGCTCAGGTCCTCCTTGGCCTCTCCATGGGGTGGGAAAAGTTGTTTCATCCCTCACACTGACTTCACTTCTCCATCCCATCCCCACTGCAGACTCCCAGGGGTTCAGGCTGTGCCCCTCAAAGGGCTCTGTTCCTGGAGAAGGGGGAAAACAGGGACCAAAATGGGATTCTCATGGTGGAATACAGGCTTGGTTCCCACCCCCCAGCGTTGTCTGTCACCGAGGGGCTGCCTGTGCCCCTCAAAACCCAGCCGTGCCCCCGAGACACCCCTGGACCCACTGCATGGGGCAATGTCGGGGCTCGCATGTATTGGAGGGCTCTTTTTGGGGGGGCACGAGGGTGATGAGACACGGTGAGGCTGCGGGGCACTGAGCCGAGGCACGGCCAGACCCCAAATATCCCCTGCCCCAGAGTCCTGTGAGGGAAGGGGACAAGGATGGGACGGGGTCCCTGGAGGATCCCAGTACCCCCAGCCAGGACCGTGGGGACAGAGCCCTGTCCCGGGGGGGTGGCGAGGGAAGAGTTAAAGGGAAGGCGAGCAGATCCTCCTCCATCCTCCCGGTCCTCGCTGTTAGGCTGCTGCTGTGACAGGGGGTGGGGTCGGGGCTGGCCGCCGTTTGCCGCAAGAAGGGGGGGGAAACGTGGCTGCGAATGTGTGTGTGTGTGTGTGTGTTGGTGACACAGGACAAAATGAGATGAGACCCCTCGGACGAGAGCGGCCGCCCGGCTGCGATCCCTGATCCCTGCCCGATCCCCGCCCGCTCCTGCTCATCCCTGCGATCGCTGCCGGGGNGGGTGGAGGAAGGGCTGCCAGCGCCGATTTCGGGTGTGATGGAGGGGAGGGAGCCTTGTTTGTGCCTAAAGTCGCAGCTGCCTGGATTTGGCCCCGCGGGGCCGTTGAGATGTGACAGCACCCAAAAATAGAGTGCGAGGCGGGGAGGAACGGAGGGTAGACCTGTGTGCCAGTGCCAGGGCCAGGTTATTCTCCCTCCTCATCCCTTCCTCATCTTCTTTTATTTATTTCTTTATTTTGTTGGCAGTGATGTCAGGGAGGGGAGCGGTGGCTGGGGCTGGCTGGGGGTTGGATTCACGGGAAGGAGGTTGCTGGCGGCCGAGTGATTAACGTGCAGTTGCTGGGAATTATGTCATCTGCCTCGGTGCTGGGTGGCCCTCGCCCAGGAGCGGCGGTGGGGAGGGAGGGAGGACGCGGGGGGACGTCATGACACGGGGCTCCCCGCTTGGGGCTTCACCCAAGGAGGCTCCGATGCCTCCGTGTCTCTGCGAGGACTTGGGCGTCCAGTGTTCCTCCCCACACCAACACGGGGTTCCCCACTTGGGACAGCACCCAAGGAGGCACCGATGCCTCCCTGGCTCTGCAAGGACGTGGGCATCGAGTGCGTCCCCACACCCATCGCAGCCCCCAAGCCATGGGCGCACGCTGGCAGGGCTGTGGGTGCACACCCACCCCACTGCTCTCTGCTGCTGGGGGGACCCAGATCCACGGGCTCCATCCCCCCGCAGGAGAGCAGCGGGTTGTTGCTCCTTCCGATGGCTCGTCCTGCCCGCTGGCCCGGCAGCCGGGCTGGGAGCAGGCGGAGAGGGTGCCGTGGGGAAGGAAGGATGAAGGCAGGCACCCCCTCTGTCAGCTCCCCGGGAGAGAGAGGGGCTGGAGCTGCTGCACTGCAGCACAGAGCCCCATTTGTGGCTGTGGGTGTGCCCGAGGGGCGCAGGGACCCCTCTGCCATCCCGTCCACTCCTCGGAGCCAAGGCAAGAGCCTGGGGACCTGTGGATGCCAGCGGCACCTCCACCAGGCTGGATGATCCCTCTGCTCCAGAGGAAGGTTGGGCAGCTGGACACTCCACACCCTCCTGGGCATCTGCCTGAGCACCCTCTGAGCATCCCAGTCCTCTTCCTCACGTGGGGAGCTGGGGGAGGAAGGCAAGGCCTGCCGGTGAGCCATGCACAGACCCTGCTGCACATCAACAAGCTCTTCCGTCTGCTCCACACCCCATGAAACCCCGTGCAGCTCTGTGAATCCCCGTGCAGCTCCGTGGATCCCCGTGCAGCTCCACGGATCCCGTGCAGCTCCACGGATCCCCGTGCAGCTCCGTGAATCCCCGTGCAGCTCCGTGGATCCCCGTGCAGCTCCACGGATCCCGTGCAGCTCCACAGATCCCCATGCAGCTCCGTGAATCCCCGTGCAGCTCCGTGGATCCCGGTGCAGCTCCGTGGATCCCCGTGCAGCTCCGTGGATCCCCGTGCAGCTCCACGGATCCCCGTGCAGCTCCGTGGATCCCCGTGCAGCTCCACGGATCCCCATGTAGCTCCGTGGATCCCCGTGCAGCTCCACGGATCCCGTGCAGCTCCATGAATCCCCGTGTAGCTCCACGGATCCCGTGCAGCTCCATGAATCCCCGTGTAGCTCCACGGATCCCGTGCAGCTCCACGGATCCCCGTGCAGCTCCGTGGATCCCCGTGCAGCTCCATGAAACCCCGTGCACCACGGCAAAGGGTCGGGCAGGGAGAGGAGCAGGCAGATGCAAACAGGAGGGCTGCAGGGAGATGTGGAGTGGAGGAAGGAGGGCTGGGCATGGCTGCAGAGGGTCATTTTCTGGTATTTTCTGCCCCACAACGCCGTACAAGGGAGGGGGGATGCCAACAGCTCCTTTAATGCAAGCTGAAAGTCAGCAGGCCGGGGGATGCCACTTGCCCCACGGGATAACCTTTGGCAGCTCCTCCGCTTTCAACACCCTCCAGCGCATCCTTCATCCTCAAAGCCGCTCCGGCGGCGGATTATGCCGGCAGCCGAGCCCTCCCGGGAGGTGCTGGCATGGAACGGGAGTGCGGGACCTCCGAGCACCCCCAGCTGGGAGCGGGCAGGGCCGGGGGGCTCCCGCATCCCGCGCGGTTCCCTGCCCGTCCCTCTCCACGCAGGGATGCGTGCGCCGGGCGGTTTGTTTATGTGTGGCCCTGGTTGGAGCAGCGGCGATCTGCCGTGGCTATATATAGCAGCGATGCTGTCATCCGAGTTCAGCCTGGCTGGGGAATTTATTTTCTGCAAAGGCTGGGAGGCGAATGGGCTGGAAACAGGCGTGGAAATGCCAGAGCGGTGTGATTCCCTGTCTGCGCTGTCCGGGCTCACGCAAGGCAGGAGGGCACGTTGTCCGGAGTGGTGGCCTTGTGATGACAAACAGGGAGGAGGAGGGATGTGTGGAGAGGCTGAAATTTCCCCCCTTGGCTCTCTGAGGCAGGGGTGAGCATTTAAAAAGCGGTGCAGGGCCCTGCGTGGCTGCGGATCTCCATGTGTCTATATAGGGAAGAGATTCCCTCCTCCTCGGACTCTTCTTTGGTGGGTCGCTGGGCTGATGTCCTAAGGGACCAGCCCCTAGATCCAAAAAGAGGAGGGAGAAAATCATCTGAAAGTCCAACATTTGGTTGAAGATATTTGGGAGACAGCAGCAGCTTGTCCTACAGGAGATGGGACTGGGAGAGCCCCCCCAGCAGCATCCCTGGGCACCTGCTGCTGCTTCCAGCACAGGGGCATCACCACATCGTGGCGCATGATAAGGGCACCTCTGATTGCCCATCCCGAGGAAAAACAGGAAATAGGAAGAACGACGGTCCCCTGACTTGCAAAAAACAGGCAGATGGGGAGGGTGTTTTCCAAATGCGCTGTGAAAACCACGTTGCATCAGCAGTCAGAGGCACTCGCTGAGTGATAACTCCGTGTGGAGCAGGAATGTGGATAAACAGGGCTCCAAAAAGTTTCTGAAGGGAGTTGTGTCCCAGCTGGGAAGGTTAAGAGTTAAGGGGGTGTTGCTGGAGTTGTTGTAGGACTTAAAAACTGCTTTGTGGTGAAGGGGAACTGAGCCCAGCCATGCCTGGGGCTGTCAGGGAAATCCAGCAAAGAAAGGGTGAAAAAAAGGAGTTTTGTTGTTTCCCTTCACAGAGGATCTTTCCCATTAGTCATTCCTGTCACAGGAGCTGGCAAACACGGTTATTATTTGAGGGATCTGAAAGTGAAATGGAGGCTCGAGGCCAGGAGCCCAGACACCCCTTCCCCTCAGGGTGGGGGAGCAGACAGGGACCCCCCCAGCTCCTCCAGCTCATCCCACCTCTGCTCCATGGGGAAAGCCTTTGTACTGGGCCACTGGATTCATCCTCTGGTTGTGCTTTCCACAACCTGGGACTCATTTTCATGGAACTTGGTCTAGTGAGTGGCATCCCTGGATGGTTGTTAAGGTCCCATCCATCCCAAACCATTCCAGGATTCTATGATTTGTGCAGGATACGGTGGCACCAGGAGCCATGGGGGTAGGCTGTGATGTTTCATCCTGGAGGTGGTGGTGGACCAAGCAGTTTGAGACCCTGCAATAAGCTGGGTGATTCCCAATATGCACCCAAAACTCAGCTCTCCCATCACTCCCTGCCCCCAGGAACCACCGTGGGGGGAAAGACCATGCTGACACCCCCGTGGGGAACAAGAAGGTCCATGTAGCTCCTTAAATAGCAAGGAAAGCAAACACAAGTGTTAAGGCAGCTATGAGGAAAGAGGAATGGCTTATGCCTTGTAATCCAGGTTTGGCTGGAGCCAGGAGCTCTCGTGGCAGACAGAGCTGAAGGTCTCCTTGAGCCACTGGAGGAGCTGCAGGAGCTCCCACTCCATTCTCCTCAGGCTCACAGGGATCTTAGCTGAGTTTCTTTCACAAAATGGGGGGTTTGCCATGAATATGTGGATCCCGTTGGCTTTATCTGGTTCCTGAGTCACAAGGATGAATTTTGTCTGAGTCTTGCTGGAATTTGACCCACTATGGGACTCGGTGGACACGTCTGCCTTCCACCTCCTCCCCATGGCTGGCATCTTCCTTGGCTGGCATCTTCCTTCTCACACATGTGCTTTGAGTTTGGGAGTGGTCACAGGGGCTGGAAACACTTGGGTTTTCCTTTCGTAGAATCATAGAATAGAATAGAATTTGGATTAAAGCAGGAGGGCTCATGGGATGACTCCAGCACATGGAACCTCACTGGAGGATGCAGATCATGGGCAGCCCTTGTGTGCAGAAGGATCTGGGATGGCTTCACCTACAGCAGCTCTGAGCCTGCTTTTCTCCAGCCCCCCCAGCTCCCTCAGCTGCTCCTGCTGCTCCAGCCCCTTCCCAGCTCCATTCCCTGCCCTGCACACACTCCAGCCCCTCAGTGTCTCTCCTGTCTGAGGGTCCCAGAGCTGCCCCCAGGGCTGGAGGTGCCCCAGCAGTGCCAGCTCAGGGAGGGCACTGCCCTGGGCTGTGACACACCAGGGCTGGCACAGCCCAGATACCGTTGGCCTTCTTGCCCATCTGGACTCACATTCAGCCGTTGTGGCCCAGCACTCCCAGATCCTTTTCCTCTGGGCAATGGAGCCCACTCTCCTTGTAGGAAACCCAGGAAAAAGGCAATCATCTCATTAACACATGCTGCTCTTCACACAACCAACTTCCCAAATATTTATCAGCTGGAGAAACACACGGGCTTGGAAGTTGCCAAGTAACATAACAAGAGGCGCTTTTAAATAAATATATGTGTGTCTGCGGGTGGCGAATGAACCAAATCCCTTGGGATGAGGCCCAAAGAAATGTTTTCCTCTGGAAACCCAGCACCAGTAATAAAAATAAGGATCCAAGCCAGGAACAAAACCTGGGATAAGCAATGACTGCCTGTGTGTCCAGCACTGGGGGAAATTGGTTCCCTGCTGGGAATGTCTGTGCAGTGATGCCCAACAGATCCGTGTCTGCCAGGGAAAAAGCAGGAGGAGGATGGGATGGGGGGGGGTTATTTTGCAGGGGAGATGAGAACAAGCCCAGTGCGCTTGGTTGGGTCTCATCCTGCATCCATGTGCCTCTCCTACATACCCATAGGACCACTCTTCTCTGTAGGCTCAGGATTTCAGGATACCTTGTTGTGGACCCTGTATAGCTCAGGAGATTTCCGTGTTTCCTTCCCTCCAGAGCCAAGGCCACACTGTAGGACTGAAAGGACCTCTTTCTTTCCAAACCAGGTGTCTGTGTCCCATAAAGGAACATTGCTTGCCCCAGCCTGCCTGGGCATGTTCTGCACTCTCCAGATGGCCAGGGTTTTCCTGACACTAAATCCTGCTAAATCCTTGTTGTGAGGCCACTTTGCAAGTTTGGGGGGTTAAGACGAGAGTAAGTCCTGCCAGAGGAAACAAGGTGGGTTTGTAGGTGAGCTGAGATCTCCCCCTGTTCCTTCTTCCATGGGGAAACTCTGCTTGTGGAATCACAGAATCATGGAAAGGTTTGTATTGAGAAGGGACCTTAAAGCTCAGTTTGTTCCAACCCCCTGCCATGGGCAGGGACACCTCCCACCAGCCCAGGGTGCTCCAAGCCCTGTCCAACCTGGCCTTGGACACTCCCAGGGATGGGGCAGCCACAGCTTCTCTGCCCAACCTGTGCCAGGGCCTGCCCACCCTCAGCCAAGGATTTCTTCCTAATATTTGATCTAGCCCTGCCCTCTGGCAGTGGGAAGTCATTCCCCCTTGTCCTGTCACTCCAGGCTCTTTTCCAAAGTCCCTCTTCAGCTCTCCTGAGGCCCTTTTAGGTGCTGGAAGATCTCCCTGGAGCCTTCTCCTCTCCAGGCTGAACACCCCCAGCTCTCCCAGCATGTCATCTCATTTGGTGGGGATGTTCCCACATAAATCCACCATCTCCTCCCCACTTTCACCATCCTGGAATCATCCATGGATGGGAGCTCCTCCTGAGCTCACAGCCATGGCAGTGCCCTGCAGGCAGGAGCTGGAGATGATGCACAGGGGGAGGTCGGAGCTTTTATTAGCCCAGCTGCTGGAGCTGGAAAAAACAGCCCAGCTCTCGGGCACAGGAGCTCATCTCCTTGTCCCTGCTTTCTAATTATATCAGCTGATCTAGTACGAGCTCGTTCCACTCCCCATGGACCGTTGCCTTCATTACATCCCCAGCTCTGCCCTTGGCAAGCACTTGGAGGAACAGCCAAGCCATCCCAGCGGAGATGTTTGGAATGGGAGGACTCAGATATTGCCCTTCAGTGGGGGCTTCTGCCTCCAGCAATGCCTGGAATTGCACGGGGACAAGGGACAGGAGACAGGGACATGGTGGTTTGTTTTGGCCAAACTATATATCTTGCCTTCCAAACTGTGGGGTGGAAAGCCAGGGAGGGCCATCCCTGCCATGGGGATCAGCTGAGGTGGCTTAGAGGATGAAAAAACATCCCCTGCACCTCACTGCTCTCCTCCCCCAGACACTGTGGTCACTGCCCAGGGCAGGGCTCTCTGCAAAAGAGCAGGACCTGTTCTTGGCTCAAATTCCTCCCTCCTCAAATAAATACAGTTCTCAAAAGTCCTCTGTTAGGAGAACCCACATCTCCACCTGATCTCAGCTTAGCAAGGGCATAAATACCTGTCTCCAGGAGCAGGCTGAGCACAGCTCATAAAGCTCAGCTCAGGCTCAGGGAGACCCTCATGTCCCCATAAAGCTGAAATAATGTGCCAGTCTCAGAGGGACCCTCAGGTCCCTGTAAAACTGAGCTCTCATGCCAGGCTCAGGGAGACCCTGATGACCCTGTAAAACTGAGCTCTTGTGCTAGGCTCAGGGAGACCCCGAGGTCCCCATAAAGCTCAGCTCTTGTGCCAGGCTCAGGGAGACCCCGAGGTCCCCATAAAGCTCAGCTCTCGTGCCAGGCTCAGGGAGACCCCGAGGTCCCCATAAAGCTCAGCTCTTGTGCCAGGCTCAGGGAGACCCTGATGTTCCCCACAGCTCCAGCTCCTCCATAATGTCCATAATAAATCACTGCTGCCCAGCTGGGCCCTGGCCAGCCATTGCACAGCAGGACTTTTCTCCCCTCCTTCGTCCTTTCCACAGACTGCTGTGCTCTTCCTCCTGGCTGCTACACTCTCCCTCCCTCCCAGTGCTTTTCCAAGCCCCAGAGGCTGATCTCTTTGAGGATCAGGGTGTCCCCAACACCCAGGAGTGGTTTTGGTGCTATTGATCCCTGAGTGGAAAGTTTTTCATCTGTTTTTTTGTGCTCTGCTGCTGGTGCTTCGTGCAATCCTTGGCACGTTCCTTAGCCCTGCAAAGCCGAGTTTCCCTTTGCCAGGCTGTGCTGCAGCTCCCCAAGGGAGGGTATGGAATGGGAACTAATCTGGGGACTGTGAGGGGGTATTTAAAAACCTGATCTTGTGTCACCTGCACGTGTTTGGGATGGGTAATCCCCCCACAGGCAACAGCCAGTCTGGTTTCCAGCAGAGCCTGGACAAGCTCATCTGGAGGGGGGACAGAGAAGAGCAAGGAGGCTGGAGAAGGGAGTGGAGCACAAGTGCTGTGGGGAGAGGCTGAGGGAGCTGGGGGTGTTTGTGCTGGAGAAGAGGAGGCTGAGAGGTGACCTCAGCACTGTCTGGAAGTGCCTGAAGGGAAGTTGTGGCCAGCTGGGGGTTGGTCTCTTCTCCCAGGCACTCAGCAATAGGACAAGAGGGCACGGGGGGCTCAAGCTCTGCCAGGGCAAATTGAAGTTGGAGATGAGAAAAAACTTCTTTGCAGAGAGAGTGCTCAGGCATTGGAATGGGCTGCCCAGAGAGGGGGTGGATTCCCCATCCCTGGAGGTTTTTCAGGTGAGCTTGGCCGTGGCCCTGAGTGCCATGATCTGGTAAAGGGACTGGAGTTGGCCCAAGGGTTGGACTTGATGATCTTGGAGTTCTTTTCCAACCCAATCCATTCTAGGATCTCCTGTGGCTCCAAAGGGCTTTGTGACACCACCAGGACCAGCCAAACCAACCCAGGGCCTGTTGACATTCCTCAGTGCCAGCCAAGGGCTTTATCTTCCCCTCCACACTCTCAGGGGCCCAAATTAGCTTTTAATAATAATATTTAATTAAAAAAAAATAAAAATCGCTGGGCAAACACTCCAGCCCTGGCGCCTGCCAGGATGGCAAACACTCCCCGAGGGGCACCAGGTGTGGTGCATTCCTGATAGCTGGAAAAGAAAGGAGGGATTATTTCCTTCTGGATGAAACGTGCAGGGTGAGGAGGACTGGCCAGCCTGGCTCCAATCCTGGCTGGGTTGTGCCCAGCACTGTGGGAGGTGGGTATGTGGCTTTGGGAAGAGGTCCCTCAGCCAACCCCAAGCTCCAGAGGTGATTAATGGTGGCATTGCTTTGTTCCACACGTTTCCTCCTGGCGGAGGTTTGGGATTTCAGGCAATAAAAGGGATCTGTTTATTTTAAAAACAAGTCCTACAAGTCACCTGAGCAGCCTCCCCGTGCCATGAATGCCACGTGGCCAGCTCAGCTATCCCAGCATCAGGTTGTGTGGATGGATCCAGCACTCACAGGTTATTCCTCAAAGCTGGAAAACTTCATTTTTCCTTCTGTAATGAGCTTTCCCGTCAGTCTGTCCATGTCTTTCTCCCTCCTCCTTAGCAGAGAAGTTGAGGACAGGTAGGACAATAGTGTTACAACCCCAAACTCGGCTTTGACCAGGACAGAAAACAGGGAAAACCCTTTTCTTCATCTCTCCACCCTTGGATTTGGAGTGAAAAAGCCTCTCCAGGGTTTTAAAGACAGGCAGAGATTTGGGCTGCTGGATAATGTTTCCCTGGGCCAGCTGCTGTGATAAAACCAGGGCATCTGTCGCCTCCAGAGCCAGCAGCAAAACTCCCCTCCTGAAAGTCCAGCCCAAGATTGCAGAGGTGTCCTTGTCCCCGAAGGTGCCACCAGCACACACCACCCCCCAGTGCATCCCAGCAGGGGCCACGTCTCTGTTTCAGGCCCCACTGTGAGAAGAGGAATCCCTTCATTTCCTTCGGACACTCATCCTCTAAGGATCTTGACCCCGGGGGCGAGCGACAAAAACACCCTTTAAATCCATCCCAGGGGGCTTAGGGCAGGATGAGCAGATGTCTCTGCAGGCTTTGCACCAGGCTCTACTCTGGGTGGGAGCTGTCCCACAGCCCCATGTCCTTGGGTCCCATCCTGCTCCAAGCTGGCATTTCCCAAGGGAGGTGATGGCAGGCAGAAAGGGAACAAGCCTGGCAATAACTCCCGTCGGGAGATTGTTGTGTCCCAAGCAAACCGAGGCTGGCAACTCGCTTCCAGAAGTGGCAGTGAGTTTTCCTTGGAGAGCTGGTTCTGGTGCAGGTCAGTGATCTGGAGCAGAGAGCTCTTCCCAGGCTGTGCCACCCTGGCATTTTCCAGGAGGGAGAACCACCCCCTGCTCCCCACCTTTGGGGGAATGCCCTGCAGAGGAGCCCGGATGTTTCCCAGATGAAGAGCTGACTTCTCCCTCTCATCCCAGCCTGCCTGACTGGTGGGCATCACTCCTATTCACCACCCCCTTTGTGTCTGCAGGCAATTACCTGCATCACTTTCCATTCCCCACACTTTTCCTCCTTAATTTGTCTCAGGGATGTTTTTTCCCCCCCTTATTCCCCTGCTACCCTCCACACCCCCTTTACCTCTCCCCACTTCCCATCTCCAAGGGCTTTTTTGATCCCCCCAGGATGGCTTTACTCCACCCCACACACCAGCTTGCATAATAGCTGTTGACACCGTAACTCCATTTGAATCGATCTCGTTTGCTAATTAGCTGATTGCAGTAATTGGCATGAATTACCTTGGGGGATTCTGCCTCCCCGGGGGTGACTCAGTGGCCGGAGTGTCCCACATAAGAGGTGGGAATGGCAGCAGTGAGATGGTTTGTGCTCCAGGGACACCTCTCCTGGCTATCCTGGTGACTTGCAGAGGTGCAGAGGAGTTACAGGAGGGGAACCACAGCCTGGGACAGTGATTTTTAACTCCTGGAGTGCCTGAGAGGCACCAAAATTTCAAGTATATGCCGCTATTATTGAGCCTAAAATTGGTTAATAAAGTTCCTGCTTACAACATGAAGGGATGAGAGGATGCAACTCTTTACCTCAAAATCAAACTGGAGATGACTCAAATACTGGGTTAAAGAGGAACCAAATGAAGTGACTTTTCTTAGAGGTCATAATTGCCATGTAAAAATTCACTGCCAAAAAATTGATGGAGGATGAAACACCATTAGGTTGAGTGAGGAGGGACCAGGCACTGTCATGGAGAGTGTCCTCTGATGGCATCAAACCATTTGGGGGTTCCAAAGACAACCTTGGGTGGGAGGGATCCTGAAAAGCTTTGAGGCTGGGAGGATATGGGGAAGGATCAGTGAAATTCTCCTCTTTGTAGGCCTTTTTTCTCTAAGCAGCAGCTGCACAGGGAGGATGGGAAGACCTCCAAGAAACCCAGCTGGAAACACCCCTGTCCCAGCCCCTTTGCATCCAGTGAGGATGCAGCATTCCCCATCTAAAGCTTTCATGATAAAGAATCATAGAATAGAATCACAGAACGGATTGGGTTGGAAAAGACCTCCGAGATCATCAAGTCCAACCCTTGGGCCAACTCCAGTCCCTTTACCACATCATGGCACTCAGTGCCACGGCCAAGCTCAGCTGAAAACCCTCCAGGGATGGGGAATCCACCCCCTCTCTGGGCAGCCCATTCCAATGCCTGAGCACTCTCTCTGCAAAGACGTTTTTTCTGCTCTCCAACTTCAATTTGCCCTGGCAGAGCTTGAGCCCCCCGTGCCCCCTTGTCCTATTGCTGAGTGCCTGGGAGAAGAGACTACCCCCCACCTGGCCACAACTTCCCTTCAGGGAGTTCCAGACAGTGCTGAGGTCACCTCTCAGCCTCCTCTTCTCCATAAGAGGGAGAATAATTTTTTACAAGGGCAGACAGGACACAGGGAATGGCTTCCCACTGCCAGAGGGCAGGGCTAGGTGGGATATTGGGAAGGAATTGGTGGCTGGGAGGATGGGCAGGCCCTGGCACAGGTTGGGCAGAGAAGCTGTGGCTGCCCCATCCCTGGGAGTGTCCAAGGCCAGGTTGGACAGGGTTGGGAGCAGCCTGGGCTGGTGGAAGGTGTCCCTGCCCATGGCAGGGGTGTGGAAAAACTGATCTTTAAGTTCCCTTCCAATCCAAACCATTCCATGATTCTCTGATAACTCATTTTTTAACCAGAATAATCACATGACTCCAAACCAAAGCACCTCCCAGGGGCACATTTCCATCTGTGGAGCTGCCTGGGTCATCTCATACAACCTGCCCCCGATGAAGTTAAATAAATCTGTGAAGTGCTGCTTTGCATGAGCCATCTATTTATATTGACAGCTTCCCACGCTCCATCCCTCCAGTCCTGCATCACTTTCTGCCAGCCTAAACTGCATCATTCCAGCTCTTCTTCTTTCCCCTGTTGTTTTGGTTTTTGTTGTTTTTTGTTGTTTTTTTTTTATATATTGCCCTGTAATTATCTTCTTTCCAGTCTTCTGGGATCAGTGAAAAATCCCAGGACTTCTTAGAGAGGATGAGCAGCAGGTTACACCACTTCTCATCCTGCTCCCATGGAACTCTTGGGAGCAAATTAGTCTGAACCCACTGTTTAAAAATGTTTATCCTTAGGCCATGCCATTGAGTGTCTTCCTGGGTTACTAATGGACTAGAAAGCACTCTGTTGTCCCTGTGCAATATGAGAACATCAGCCTGCTTTTTCCAAAGCCAGAACAGAAATTATTGAGCTTCCTTCTCCGTTGTTATCAGCAATTTTCTGATCTCCACCTCGAGCACAGGGAATGCTGCTGCAGTTATTTCAGTGCTCCTCATTTTGTAAAATCAAATTAAAAGTCGCTTCCTCCCTGTTGTCCATGAAGCTCCAGGGGAGATCTGATATGGCCAGTGCTTGGGAAGGGGATTCATTCGTGGCAAACTGAATTGCAGAGGAAATTCTCTACGTTTATTGAGCCAAAATGCCAACAGTTTTTGTCCTGGTAGCCAGTTCTTACGTATTTGGGGCAGAGAAGAGACAGCCCCCCCCAAAAATGGGGTCTCCAAGACCCTTTGAGTCCCTGCCAAGAGGCAGGATTGCTGACAGAGGTATTATTCTTTATTTTAAGAGGGTGAGGTTATTAGCTGGGCATTGACCAGCTGAAAAAAACACCCTCCAAAGGTCTCAGCCACATGTGAAGCCATCAGCCATAGGGAGCTGTGATGCTGTCACCCTGCCATCTGTGTGGGTCCCTTCTCCCCTGGAACCACACAGGGGGGCCTTGGGGACCCCCAGGGCCAGGTGTCACTGTTGTAGGAGGTACAACCCCCCTGTGCAGCCAGGTTTGCCCAGGTTTGCAGGGTGGCATCACCCAAGGCTCCCGCTGTCCCTGATCCCTGATGCTTCCCTAGCCCTTGGCACAGGGAGAGGCAGGAGGTGGTGGATGCTGAGGGAGACCCTGGGTTTGTACTCTTTACCTGGTGGTTGAGTCCCCAACCACACAAAGAGCAGCTGGACCCATCCACGAGGTCTTGGCAGCACATGGGGACTTTGTGGTGACTTTTCCCTGCTGCAGCAGCAGAGTGAAGACCCCCAGGCAGCTCTTTAAAAAGTCTGTGTTGGTCCTGGCCAGGACTGAGCTGGCCAGGAGATGATTATCCCAGTTTTCCCACTGTGGAGGAGTTGTGCTGGTGGAGCTGTCATTGAACAGCTCTCTGAGGGACAAGTGACATGAGAGGGGGTGGCTGGATCACCTGATTTAGGGAGGAGCTGGGACAGGACACAGAACTCAGCAGAGAGAAACAGACCCTGCTTTTCCTCTCTGAAGGTTTGCAAGGTTGGACACAATGAAATTCCCTCCTCCCTCCCTTACCCAAAGCAGCCACATCCCAGGAGGAATTCAATGCCACATTTGAATCCATTCAAAACACGTCAGGGTCAGACCTTTATAATGCAACAAAGAAAATAAACCCAAAGACAAAAAGCTATTCTGGAAGATGGGAGGGGAAGGAAGTGGCTCCCAAAATATCAATGACAACCTTTCCTTTAAGCCCAGCTGCGGGTTGGGGGGTCTCTACACCGAGCAGGGCAGAGGTGAGCACATCCTTCTGCACCTTCCTCTCGGTGGGAAGAGGCCCCAGTGACCACAGGGCAGAGTTTTGGGCAGGTTGAGGCAGCACCATGAGGATCTGGGTGCTGGGCAGGGGACATCTCTTGGTGGGATGGCTCCTGCAGGGAAAAGGGCACCAAAGGGACCATGGACCTCCTGCTCTATCCCATCTCTGAGGTCACCACCTCCCTGGCCAACAGGACCCCATGGCTATGTGGGCTCCTGGGGTCACCTGGTGGCTTTTAGAGGCTGTGTTGCTCCTGGATGTGATCCCAGCAGGATGTCCAGAGGCAGCTGGACAGATTCCTGGTCCCCACATCTCCAAAATAATTTGGGTTGTGTTTTTCCTGCATTTCTACTCTTTAGCTGGAGCCTCTAAGTGAGAGCCCACTGAGTGAGGCTTTTTGAGAGGGACCTTTGAGCCATTCCCGTGTGAGGTTAAAGCTCTGGCACTCAGGAAGAGATGGGTGAGGATCTCAAGCTGGAGGAGGGAGTGGGATTCAAACCAGACCCAACTGGAATCCAGTTGGGTGGGAAAAGACACACACAAGGTCCAACCCTCTTCTGGGCATCTTATTCCAGTGGAGGAGGCACCTGCAGGTATAGAAGCCCTCAGTGGCAGGGCTGAAGCCCCAAAAGGACCCCAGGAAATCCCAGGAGAAGAAGAAGGGAGTGAGGACTCTCACTGAGCTCCCAGTCCTGTCAAGCCCATCTGTGCTGGGATGTGACACATCTCAGCACCATCTCCCACCCCACCACCCCTGGCACTGTGAAAGCCTCACCCTCCATGAGGGCAGGGCTGTCCCTCAGGGGGTGAGCAGGGGTCACTCTGGAGACAGACACAGGGTCTGTTTGGGGCAGTGCAGGGGGAGGAGAGTTCCCCACAGCCCGTGACGTGGCTCAGGAATTTTCGGTCTCTGATGGGTGAGTCAACGGGAGCGGGAAAAGTTGGGCTATTTTTAGGACCACTGACATTTGGGGGTGTTTAACCCCTTTCCCTCCTCCCTCAGCAGCATCTCAGCAGGGCCTTGCTCGTGGTGCAGACACCTCAGTGGGGTCAAAGGTGTCGTCAGTGCAAGGCTGAGCTTGGCAGTGGCTCTGCAGAGACAGGGACAGGTAAGAAGGCGGCAAAAAAGACCCTTCCCAAGGCAAACAGGTGGAAGCCTCACAGGTGGTGCTTCCTGGGATGAAGGAGGCAGGACCAGGAAGAGGCTCAGAGCCACAAAGACAAGGCAGGAGCTGTGGACAGGCATCATTAAGGTTGGAAAATCCCTCTGAGATCAAGTCCAACTCTTAACCCTCAGCGCTGCCAAGGCCACCACTGACCCATGTCCCCAAATGCCACATCCACAGGGCTTTGAAATCCCTCCAGGGATGGGGACTCAACCCTGCCCTGGGCAGTCTGTTCCCAATGCCTGACCAACCTTTCCATGAAGAAATTGTGCCAATATCCACCCTAAACCTGCCCTGGCCCACCCTGAGGCTGTTCCCTCTCCTCCTGTCCCTGTTCCCTGGAGCAGAGCCTGACGCCCTCCAGCTCCCCCCTCCTTCCAAGGAATTTTAGGGATCCAGAAGGTCCCCCCTGAGCCTCCTTTTCTCCAGGCTGAGCCCCCCCAGCTTCCTCAGCTGCTCCTGCTGCTCCAGTCCCTTCCCAGCTCCGTTCCCTGCCCTGGACATGCTCCAGCCCCTCCAGATATTTTGCCCAAGCTCTACCTGCCTCCTCAAGTGCTTGGAGATCTTCAGGTCTGTCTGCACCAGGGTGATCCCCCCACTATAAATGCACATGGACCGAGTTTTAAAGCTCTTCCCCAAATCATGGAGAGCTTTTCCAGAGCTTTCTTTCCTCCTGGGACTAAGGGCCATGTGGCAGGTGTGTTCAGGTGGCCACATCCCCTGGCTCTCAGTGTCCCTGTGACCCCTCACTGCCCTGCCTGGTGTCAATCCCAGGTTCCTGTGAGCCAACAGGTCCTGCTTTTCTTGGCATTCCTGCTCTAGGAGTCAACAGAACCCTCTGACTCATCCAGCTTATCCACATGTGGCATCACAGGACCTGTCCAGCTTCCAGCTGAGCCCTGGGCAGCGTTGCCTCTGAGCCAAAACCTCTCCTGGTGCTCAAACTCCACGGCAGCCACAGCTTGGGTGGCCTGGGATCCACCACACTGGGTGGCACCAGGGAATTCAGGTCCTTACCATCTCCTCAAAGCCCAAGCTGCCTTTTCCCAGGGATGCTCTTCCTTCCCACAGCATTCCCAAAATGTCAGCCACCATCTCCCCTTCCCCACCATCCCACCTTCCTGCTGGAGCCGAATTCCTTGTCCTGTTGGGCAGATTTAGGTCTCTTCATGACAGCTAATCCATCCTCAGCTTAGAAAATTTCCGGGTTTAATTTAGTTTGGCAAAATATTAAGCTGATTTTGACTTTTGAGTTTGTTTTTTTGGTTTTGATTTTGGGCTTTTGGGGGGTTTGTTTGTTTGTTGGGGGGGTGTTTTTGTTGGTTTTGTTGTTGTTTTGGAGTGTTTTTATGGGGTTTTTGGTGGGTTTCTTTTGTAGTAATATGAACACAAGACCCTCTAGATTATAATCACTTGAGTTTTCCCAGACCTTTCTCCAACCTGTTGCCTTCCTGGGACACAATGAGGGCACTTAATTATTTAGGGATGAACAGCAGGGAAAAATCAACATGAACTTCAGGACTTGATGATCTTAAAGATCTTTTCCAACCTTAATGATTCCATGAGCAATGGGCAAGGACAGGTGGGAAGGGGCTGGTTTGCCTGCCTGCATTATATTCCCTCAATACACTCCCAAATTTTACTTGTGTGCATTTTCACTGGCTCTTGGTGGATTCCTGGTCCATGAACTTGTCCAGTGAACAGATGCACCCACTGAACATCAAGTGCATCCCATGGCAGGAGCTCCTCAGGTCACCCAGCACTGTGTGAGGATGGAGTTTCCTCCTTTTCTCCCTGATTTCTGCCTTGGCCTGCTCCCTGTTGTTTCCTTACCTAAGTGCTCCTCCTTTCCACATGGAATAGAGTCATAGAATAGAATCATAGAACCAATTGGGTTGGAAAAGACCTCCCAGATCATCAAGTCCAACCCTTGGGCCAACTCCAGTCCCATCACCAGATCATGGCACTCAGTGCCACTGCCAAGCTCACTTGAAAAACCTCCAGCGATGGGGAATCCACCCCCTCTCTGGGCAGCCCATTCCAATGCCTGAGCACTCTCTCTGCAAAGAAGTTTTTTCTGCTCTCCAACTGGAATTTCCCCTGGCAGAGCTTGAGCCCCCCATGCCCCCTTGTCCTCTTGCTGAGTGCCTGGGAGAAGAGACCAACCCCCAGCTGGCCACAACTTCCCTGCAGGCACTTCCAGACAGTGCTGAGGTCCCCTCTCAGCCTCCTCTGAATAGGAGACAGCGATCCATGTCTGTGTGTCATTTGCCCATGGCTGTGGTCCTGCTCCCCACCACTGTTTTAAGCACTGCCCTAAAGGCACCAGCGCTCTTGGAAATAATCCTGGGAACACCTGAGTGATTTGTGAGCGTGGATTCCTTTAAAAACCTGAGGAAAAAGGCTGGAAATACTCGTGGTGTTGGAACAGGCAGATCCCACGGTGGGGCCTGTCAGCAGCACAGGTGAGATGAACAGTGTGGGAATGCTCAGAGCCCAGACAAATTAATGAGGATGCTGTGTCGGGATGAATCCTGCCCCAAAGAGATGAACTGCAAGCTTGTAACATGTGCCAAGCTCCTCTGGAGCTTGTTTCACAAGTGCTTCCCATTTTCCATGCAAGCCTGAGGGATCCTGCTTCCCCCAGCTCAGGGGAGGGATGAATGGAAAACAGAGGAGTGGAGGGACCAGGCGGTGGTTCAGCCCAGGCTGTGCCTTCTCCCTTGGCACATCCTGGCCCTGCACCAGCACAGAGCATCAGGAATCTCTGCCTGGCTTTAGGCTGTGGGTGCAGGGCTGATTTGGGCTCTGCCAGGGGAAATTGAAGTTGGAGAGCAGGAAAAACTTCTTTGCAGAGAGAGTGCTCAGGCATTGGAATGGGCTGCCCAGAGAGGGGGTGGATTCCTCATCCCTGGAGGTTTTTCAGCTGAGCTTGGCCGTGGCACTGAGTGCCATGATCTGGTAAAGGGACTGGAGTTGGAGCAAGGGTTGGACTTGATGATCTTGGAGGTCTTTTCCAACCCAATCCATTCTGTGATTCTATTCTATGATTCTGTGATCCTGCCCCACACAAAGCACAGTGGTGGGAGCTGGTCACCAAGGTTTTGTCCCCCTGCAGTGGGGGCTGGATGGATCCTGGATGGATCCCGGATGGATTCTGGAAGGATCCTTGCCTAATCCAGAGTGTACTGGCTGTTTGCTTCATGCAAGGTGGTTATTCCAAGCTGAGCAAACCTGCTGGGACTGAGGAAAAGAAGGGCTGGTGTATGAGCTGTGCTCAGTGAGCAGACTAAAGGGCTGGGAATCGAAGGTCACCTCGTCCACTTCTCCACCTCTCCCTCCCAACCCCACAACCACGAGTCAGGAAAGCTGTTGCTGAAGTCATTTGTCATCTGTAAGGCTCGGACCAGGACAGAAAAAAAAGCTTGTTTTCTCTTCTGCAAATCATTTCCAAATTTGCTTTCCCTCCCTCCCTGCTCCCAGACCTCCTTGCCCCCCTCTCTCCTTCCCACACACAAAGATGTGCCCATTGCTGTGGGATTGGGGTGTCATCCCCCACCTTCCCCCAGGACACTGATGCTGGAGAGAGAAATAATTTCTGAAAAGAGGGTTTTTAAGTGTTCCCTGGGAGTCAGGGAAAACCAGATGTGAGCAGGGTTAGGGCAGGAGGGCAGTGCCAGCAGGTTGGTACCCTGGCAGGTGCAGGCACAGAACACAACACAAAGCCTGTAAGGAGAGAGAGGAGAATTTTCCAGTAAGGAAACAGTGATTGCTGCAGTGACAGCTTCCAGCATTTTCCAGTGCCTAAAGGGGCTCCAGGAGAGCTGGAGAGGGACTGGGGACAAGGAATGGAGGGACAGGACACAGGGAATGGCTTCCCACTGCCAGAGAGCAGGGATAGATGGGATATTGGGAAGGAATTGGTGGCTGGGAGGGTGGGCAGGCCCTGGCACAGGTTGGGCAGAGAAGCTGTGGCTGCCCCATCCCTGGGAGTGTCCAAGGCCAGGTTGGACAGGGCTTGGAGCACCCTGGGCTGGTGGGAGGTGTCCCTGCCCATGGCAGGGGGTGGGACTGGGTGAACTTTAAGGTCCCTTCCAATCATGATTCCATGATTTTGATAGGCCATGGTCATCTTCAGGATGACTGGGGCAGTGGAGAAAGGTTTTACATCTGTAGGAAAAGCACAAAAGGACATCAGGGCAGTGGAAGAAGGTGTGGGCTGGACATGCCATTAGAGGTAAGGACATTACAGATTGTTTGTGTGTGTGCTGTCTGATCCTCTGGGTTTTCCTTTCTTGGAAAGACAATTCCTGATCACTGACAGATCCTGCAGCTCCTGAGAGTGATTGTAAACAGGAGTAAAATGGTCTTTCTTCTGGGCAGGTCCCACCTCACATCCACTGGGCTGTTGATTTAGTCATTACAGGGCAGCTCACAGGGTTCGTTAGACCTGACCCTGATTACAGCTCTGTTGAGCTTTGTAGTTCTCCTCTTTCTCCATCCTCCAGTTCTCTGTATCTTGTAGGTGGAAATAATGCAAAACAGAAACAGGGAGGATATGTCATATCTATCTATGAGTCCAGGATGGAAAGGATATTTTTCCACCTGAGGATTGTTCATCCGAGCTGGACACACAGACTCACACACACAACACAACCAGAATCATTTTCTCACCAAGTCCTGGGATGTTGGTGCTCAGTCCCTCACTCCTGGTCATGCTCAGTCCCAGTTCCCAGCAGAAGTTGTTGCTGGAGGAGATGTGGATGTATCTCCTCGCTGTTTTGTTTGCAGCAGAGCTGCTGGTGCTTTCCAGGGCTCTCAGGGTGGTGATGAGCAACTGGAAAATGAGAGGAAGCCAAATCTGGGCCTCATTCACCCTCCAGCCCTGCCCCAGGGTTTGCTGCTGTGTCCTTTGTGCTTCCACCTTGGAGAGTGGAGCCTTGTCCCATCTCCAGCTCCACAGGAGAAGCCCTCCATCAAACCAAGGGGTTTGCAACCTCTCCTTGCATTTCAAAAGCATCATTTTCCTTTTGCAGAGGATCTGGAGCGATGGCAGAAACGTTCAAAGCCCAAAGCTGGTTTGGAATCCAAAGCTGGGCAAGCAAAAGGGTTTGTTTCTGAGTTATGATGGAGCAGAGAGCCCAGGAAACCATGAGGGCAACACCTCCCTGCAAATCAGGTCATTAATTCAGTGAGGGAAAAAAAGGCTTCCCAAGCTCAGAGCACCAGGGCAGGAATCAAAAAGCATTTGAAGGAGCAGGGTAAGCCAAACCCTGGCTTTGCCATTCCTGCCTTCCTGCTGGACCCCCACAGCCTGGCAGGCACCGAGAAAAAGCATTTCACTCTTTGCACTCCACTTCAAAAGCTCAGAGCTGTCTTTTCCAGGGGGACTCGGGGCAGCTGCCACACTGAACTCCAAATATTTTCCTAGCTGGCAAATAAAAAAAAAAAAAATCCTTGTGCCTGTTGTCTGGCTCTACAGCCAATGTACATGGAATGCTAAAGCCCCTGGCACACATCTTGGGAGAGCTAATGATAGAATTTGGGAGGACACATGATCCTGTTTTCCTGAGATTGTGGTGCACATGTAATTACTGCTCCGGAGATGCAGATGACGCAAGATGCCCTTATGTAATCAGCTTCATTATGCAGCTATGGAAATTTTCCCTCCCTGGCCCGTCCCCTGCTCTCCCCTCCACTCCTTCTTTTTGTTTTTCACCCTCAGCTCTCTGTGGTTCTTCCCAAAGGTGATGGGTTGAGGTCCAAAGGCTGGACAGGAAGCGGAAGGGCAGTTCTGTGGAAAGCCCATCTTGGGTTTCCTCGTCCGTCATCCCTCAGTGAAGGGGCAAAAGGAGTTAAGGGCTTTGAATCTGCTGTGTTGGCTTTGGCAGGGCAGGGAAAAGGCTCCTCTTCACCTGATGGACTAGAAGGGGGTCATGTTGGAGCCAGGTCTCCCCTGGCAGTCGCGGTGGCTCGGATGTCAGCGGCTGCCGGGCAGCCATCTGCTCCATCCTCCTGCTGGAGCAGCCCCTGCATGGACAGCCCCTGTCCCCACCCCAGAAGGGGCTGGGGGATGCCCAGGCTGCCAGGGAACCACGGAGGAGAGCTGGGCTGGCACTGCAGGCTGAAGGCTTGGTGGGACACAGACGCTCCAAATGTTGCTCCAGGGTGTGGGAGGATCATAGAATGGATTGGGTTGGAAAAGACCTCCAAGATCATCAAGTCCAACCCTTGGGCCAACTCCAGTCCCTTTACCACATCATGGCACTCAGTGCCACGGCCAAGCTCACTTGAAAAACCTCCAGGGATGGGGAATCCACCCCCTCTCTGGGCAGCCCATTCCAATGCCTGAGCACTCTCTCTGCAAAGAAGCTTTTTCTGCTCTTCAACTTCAATTCCCTCTGGCAGAGTTTAAGCCTGTGCTCCCTTGTCCTCCCAAGTCACCTACAAAGCCATTCCTGATGGGGTGGAATCAGTGTGATTGGTCTCCAGCCAAAAATCCTTGCAAACCATACTGACTTTTGCCTCTGAATCCTTTCTGAGTTTTTCCATTTCCTCTGTCCTGTTGCCTTTCTCCTGTGGCTGGACAGCCCACAGAGGTCAGAGCCATGGATATCTCCAGGGCACGGAGACCAGCCCTGGTCAGAGGGGACACAATGCCCTGACACCACCAGCAAATCCTGCCTTGACCACAAATATTCAGGAATAGAATCATAGAATCATAGAATGGATTGGGTTGGAAAAGACCTCCCAGATCATCAAGTCCAACCCTTGGGCCAACTCCAGTCCCTTTACCAGATCATGGCACTCAGTGCCACGGCCAAGCTCAGCTTAAAAACCTCCAGGGATGGGGAATCCACCCCCTCTCTGGGCAGCCCATTCCAATGCCTGAGCACTCTCTCTGCAAAGAAGTTTTTTCTGCTCTCCAACTTCAATTTGCCCTGGCAGAGCTTGAGCCCCCCTGTGCCCCCTTGTCCTATTGCTGAGTGCCTGGGAGAAGAGACCAACCCCCACCTGGCCACAACTTCCCTTCAGGTAGTTCCAGACAGTGCTGAGGTCACCTCTCAGCCTCCTCTTCTCCAGCACAAACACCCCCAGCTCCCTCAGCCTCTCCCCACAGCACTTGTGCTCCACTCCCTAGAGTTGATAAATATCCTGGAGGCATCACCCTGTACCTGCAGCACATATGGGTGAGCACATTTCTGCCCCTACCCTTTGCCATCCCTCTTCCTGGTCAAACCTGCACCTTCCTTGCTGCATTTAACACACGATGGAGAGCAGTGACACCGAGTTCTGGGCCATCCTGCCACACCAAAGTTGCAAATCTGGGTTGTGAAGACCTTTCTTTCTCATTTTCTCCAGTGCATGGATTGAGGAGGATGAGCCTGGAGATGAACAGCCTGAACCCTTTGGCAACCAGGAAGCTGAATTTAGGGAGCTGGGAAAGGGGGAATTGCCCATGTGTGGGCTAAAGGAAAGGAAGTGAGAGAGCTGGTGGCTGGAGAAGGATTGGAGACAAACCCACTGGTTCATCCACTGGGGAAACTGGTTTCCAGTCATGGTTCAGTGCCAGTGACTGCAAAGGAATTTGTCTCCCGGGCAGGGAATACCCACATTCCTCTGAGGACAAAGGGGCCATGGGGAAGGCAGGAGCTGGGGGATGTGTTTGTCAGATCATTTATTAACTGCAAACTAAATTCCCAGAGCCCAGGGCCATCAGCTGCTCATGGATTCAGATGGAATTTCAGCCCACACCCACCTTCAGGCAGCCAGATCCCTCCCTGTGGTCCTTGTGGGCTGGAAATGGAGTGTAGACCTTGGTCCTACACAGAGACTTGGTAGCCACCACAGAGGCGCTCCAGGCTTCCTGCTTGGCCTTCCACTGCCCCTCTAGAAGTTCCTTCTTCCCAGGACTTGGGAATTCTCTTGCTTCTGCTTTTGCTGAAGCCATTCAGCCACCAGGTCTTGCCCAGAGGAAAGGCTGGACACAGAGGAGGTGGAGTTGGATGGAACATCGAGACTGCAAACACCTTTTTCCTGCTGAGGATCGAGCTGATGTTCCTCCCTGAAGAGCACTTCCCACCCTGAGCCAAGGGGGTTGTGCCAAAACCCTAATTCCCAGTATGGACAGAAATGGCACTTCCATGCAGGATGGATGAACATCTGGTGATTTCAGTGGAACTCCAGCCCTCCTGGCTGCAAATGGGTTTGTTGCAGTTTATTTTTCCTAGGCCTGGCCTGATCTTTGGGACCACATATGAGTGAGGGGTTTATTTCCTTCACTCTGGATGAGCACCCAAGGATGTTGAAGGAATGGTTTTAAAATAAAAGGTGAGAGATTTAGATTAGATACTAGGAAAAAGTTCTTGTCTGTGAGGGTGGGCAGGCCCTGGCACAGGTTGGGCAAAGAAGTTGTGGCTGCCCCATCCCTGGGAGTGTCCAAGGCCAGGTTGGACAGGGCTTAGAGCAACCTGGGCTGGTGGGAGGTGTCCCTGCCTATGGCAGAGGTGGGACTGGATGGGCTTTAAGGTCCCTTCCAACCCAAACCATTCCATGATTCTGTGATTCCACAATTCTCTGGTCTATAAGTTAGTTGGGAAGCCCATCAACACCTGGCATTCCCAAGGAGTATTGGCCACTGCCTGCTGGAGACCTTACTGGCATTGGCACCATCACTGCCTCTCTTGGGGTTGTCCAGCAAGGGAGAGCAGGAAAAAAAGACAACATTGCTTCCACACACCATTTTTTTCAGTTCCTAAGTTTTAGATGAAGGTCTTGACCAGCATCAATGTGGTTTGATGCCCTGTGAGAGAAAAAAGCTCCCTCCAACCCTGCAGAGGCTGTGAGGTCTGAGGGGCTGGTGAACAACCCCCCACTTCAGCTGTTCCTCTCCTGGAGATGCAGGAGCCTCTCCTGATTTATGGGCAGCCCTGGGCCCTGCACCAGGCTGTGGTTTGCCAGCACTGAGAGGCTTTGTCTGCCCTGTGTGGGTACAGGAGGAGACAGCTTATACCAGCAGGGATGGCTTTTCCAGAATAGGAAACCATCTCTCTGGATGACAAAACCAGAGTCTTTTGGCTTGTTCACGTTGGCTCAAGCTGAGCAGGCAGATGTCAAGGACTGGAGATAGAAAGGGTCCCCCACTGCAGCTGCTGGCAACAACCCAGCTTTGTGGTGCCATCCCAGCCTCAGGACCCCCTGCCATCCCCTGTGCCAGCTTGGAGAAGGTCCCCTCCCATACCCAGCTCTGTGTGGACGTGAAGGGGTTTCCCAGGAGCTCAGATTATTCCATTTAATAAGCAGGAACAGCCTCTCCCAGCATTTTACCTTCCAGAGCAGCAGTGTGGGATGTTCCTTTGCAAGTGCTGGTGCAGGTGAACCCCCAGGCCCAGAGAAGGTTTGTTGCATCACATAACCAGTTTCTTCTTGCACAGGTAAATTCTGGATGCCCACCTGACATTTTTCCTGGGAGCTCAGCCCCAGAGCCTGCTCAGGCTGTGCAGGCTGGTGGGGATTTTATCAGCTTTCCTGGCACAGAGGTTGGAATTTCTGGAATGGCATAGCCATGCTCCCTGACCTGTCACATCCTGGCTGTGGTCCCTGTGATCCCTGCAGGGCACCTACATCAAATCAGGCAAAGCACCAGCTCTCCAGGGAAACTCTTGGATGTTTGACACCCATTGACAGTCACAGAAAGCAGGGGCAGGTCCCTCCTCCAAAGACCAGGCTGGGAATCTCTGCTCTAACAGTGGGGCAGAGCTCCAAACAAAGCCTGGTGAGAAGGTGCTGCAGGAGATCAGGGTTCAGCAGCCAAGCTGTTGGATGCCAAGCACTTACAGGCTGGTCAGCTCACAGCTGAGGTCTGAGGCTGCGTTTAAGTTGTTGTGGTGCTGGTTGGAGAGCTCTGGAGGCCTCCAGCCCACCTTCACAGCCCAAGCAGGATTGTCATCATCACTAGACCAGGCTTGACGTTTCCCAGCCAAGTCATCCTGGGATGGAGGTGCCTCCACCTCACTCATGACCTTAAAGTATGTTCAATAGCCAGATGGCCCTTATTTAGGATTTTTTTCCATTCCTCAAGGCTTTGAAAATGATCTTCCCTCTAAATAAAGGAGTCTGGAGAGAAAGAAGAAGAAGGCTCTTGCTCACATCAGGATGTTTTGCACTGAGAATTTTCTCCCAGAGCTTTTAAGGAAGAAATCCCAATGCAGGGAGTCGGTGTTTCTGCTCCCATTTCCATCTCCTCCTCCATCTCACCACATGCCTGAGTAGTTTGATGGTTTCTGCTGATGTTCCCCTGGGAAAGTCCTGGGCCAGTGATGCTCCTTCAGACCTCACTGCAGTTGGAGTTTCTCCCTTCTCTGATTCAGTCTTATGCTGCAGTAGGGGAGGGTCAGGCTGGACCTTAAGAAGAAATTCTTCACAGAAAGGGTGGTCAGGCACTGGAAGGGGCTGCCCAGGGAGGTGGTGGAATCCTCAGCTCTGGAGGTGTTTAAGGAAATACCGGACGTGGCACTCAGTTTAGTTGCCAAGGTGGGCATTGGGCACAGGGTGGACTTGATGGTCTTGGGAGGTTTTTTCCAACCTCAGTGACCCTGTGATTGTGTGATCAGTGGAGAAGATATTTAACCAGCTCTGCAGATACAAGTCCAGGGACCTCAGGGATCTTTGGGATCTTGAAATGCAATGAAATGGCTGCAAGAGAAAGGAAATCACCTGCTGAGCAGAGCTGCTAAAAGTGTGCCACTTCTCCAAGGAAAAGGAAAACAGAAGGATATGAGGAACAAAGAGTTGGGGTTTGGTAGAGTCTGTTATCCCTTTCCTCAAGAGGAAAAAGGCTTTGGGTGGATGTTCAAAGCCTCTTCCCCAAGGCAGAAGGAGGTCGGTCCATCGTGGCTTTTTTGGTGGATAACCCCAACCCTGCGACACCAGGCTGGAGTTTTTCCAACCGGACTGGGTCTGGGTGCACAGTCTGACCGTGGCCACCCAAAAAGGGCAGCACAGAGATGGATTAACCCCCTCCAAAAAGGATGAGACCAAGTCTTGGTGGTTCTGCCCATGGGGACAGGGAAACACAGTGGTCTGGATGCGGCAGCAAGTGGTGCTGGATCAGAACTGGGGGGTCTCTGCTGGCTTTTAGGGCTGGTGGAGGGGCTCTGGGGGAGGTGACTTTGGTGGGTAGAAAGCTTTTATGTTTCAGAGACCAGAGAGTTGGGTTAGAAAGGGGAGTTCAGGGTTGAAAAGTTTATGACTTGCCCAAGAGCGCCAAGAGCGGGGGTTATCCCAGAGCTTCCAGCGTTCTCCAGAGCCTCTCCTATCATGATTTATTCATCTGTGGGAAGAGCTAAGACATAACTCAGCTCCCAAAGGGAGAACAAGCACAGCCCAGAGCAGCTGCAGTGTCAGGAAGCTGCCTGTCTCCCAGCCTGGGCCTGCTCCCGCTCCATGCCGTGCATCCAAGGGTTCCTGGGCTTGGGCAGCTCCCCAGATCCCACTGGGGAGAAGGGTCCACATCCTGCTGAAGCTCCTGGGCCAGCTCTGGTTATTGCAGGAGCAGTCCTTGGCTACTTCCAAGGTGCACATGCATCCTGCTGCTGGGAATCCTCTGGCAGTGCAGCAACCAGCCTGTTCCTTGGAATCCTTTGCTTCTGGAGGGCACAATTCAGAGCTTGAGTCTCCACAGGGACCCATCCTGGTACAATTCACACCCTACCCACACACCCCAGCAGTGTGTTTTGCCTTGCTTTCAGTGCCCCATAATCCATATTTGATTATTTTAGCATTATTGCTGGTTTACTGTTGTTGCTGCTCTTTGCCCTCTGATGCCAACGGTGTTTGTGGAGCTCCAACCGGTGGCTCCTTCAATCCACAGACCTCCTGCCAATGGAAAAGTATCTGGAGCAAACAAGTCTAAATTAGTGGCAGCTTTGTGGAGCTTTATTTCCCTCCCTTCACCCCGCAAATAATCCAATGTAAATGTTGAGGCCAGACAGCCCCCATGGGAATCCTGGTTGCTCTCCTGCCTCAGTGCCGGCAGCTGGAAAAGTAGGAGAAGGAGCTCTGGATCCTTCTGTATCACCAGCTGTGCTCTGGACGATGGGGGGTCTGGATGGCAAAGCAGGGAGGGCAGGATGCAGCTGGATGGGGCTTGGAGCAACCTGGGCTAGTGGAAGGTGTCCCTGCCCATGGCAGGGTTTGGATGGAGCTCCTTGATCTTTAAGGTCCCTTCCAATCCAAACCACTCTGGGATTCTATGAATACATCATCCTATTTGCACTTTGGCCACCCCAAGCCCTGCAGCGCTCCAGGCTGGGCACAGAGTGGCTGGAGAGCAGCCAGGCAGAAAGGGACCTGGGGGGACTGAGGGACAGGAAGCTCAAGAGGAGCCAAGAGTGTGCCCAGGTGGCCAAGAAGGCCAATGGGATCCTGGCCTGGATCCAAAGTAGCGTGGCCAGCAGGCCCAGGGCAGTGAGCCTTCCCCTGGACTCTGCCTTGGGGAGGCCACACCTTGAGTGTTGTGTTGAGTTCTGGGCCCCTGAGTTGAGGCAAGAGATTGAGGGGCTGGAGCGGGGCCAGAGAAGAGCAACGAGGCTGGAGAAGGGAGTGGAGCACAAGTGCTGTGGGGAGAGGCTGAGGGAGCTGGGGGTGTTTGTGCTGGAGAAGAGGAGGCTGAGAGGTGACCTCAGCACTGTCTGGAAGTGCCTGAAGGGAAGTTGTGGCCAGGTGGGGGTTGGTCTCTTCTCCCAGGCACTCAGCAATAGGACAAGGGGGCATGGGGGGCTCAAGCTCTGCCAGGGGAAATTCCAGTTGGAGAGCAGCAAAAACTTCTTTGCAGAGAGAGTGCTCAGGCATTGGAATGGGCTGCCCAGAGAGGGGGTGGATTCCCCATCCCTGGAGGTTTTTCAAGTGAGCTTGGCCGTGGCACTGAGTGCCATGATGTGGTAAAGGGACTGGAGTTGGCCCAAGGGTTGGACTTGATGATCTGGGAGGTCTTTTCCAACCCAATCCATTCTATGATTCTCTGATTTATCCAATTCTCTGCCCCTCTTTTCCCATTAGGAAGGCCCCAAAATAACTATTTGAGCAGAAAGAGGACGTTTTGAGTGATCTTCATTTTGAAAAAGCCAAGTTGTCCAACCTCAAACTTCCAATTTGAGGAAAAACGAGGTGTCAGACCCTAAAATTCCCATCTGAAAATACTCCAGCTGGTCGATTCCCAAATCCCTGTTTGTGCAAAAACAAACCTCCAGATCCTAAAATTCCCCTTGGAAAGCAAATAAACAAAACAAAACAAAAATAAACCACCTAAACCAACCAACCAAAACAAACAAACATGGAAAAAGCGCAAAAACTCCCCAAACAGGCAGTCAGACCCCAAATGCCTCTTTGAGGAAAACTCAGCTGTCAGAGCCCAAAATTTCCCTTTAGCAAAACTAAACTAGACCCCAAAATGTCCATCTGTGTAAAAAAATGCCAAAAAAAAGACCCCAAAATGTCCTATTTGAAAACAAACCAAACCAAACCCAGGTACCAGAGCCCCAAAATTCCCTTTAGAGCAAAAACCAGCTGTCAAAATTTGTGAAAAAAAAATCAAGCCATTAGACCCCCAAATCCCTGTTTGAACAAAAGCAGCCTGTGAGACCCCAGACCCCTGTTTGGGAAAACCCAACTTTTGGATGCAAAAAATACCCATTTGAGCCAAAATAAGGCACCAGACCCCAAAATCCTTCTTTGAAAAAAAGCCAAAACTTAAAGGTTGGATGCCTTGAGCTCCCAAATTCCTCATTGGAGCAAAAACAATCATTCAGATCCCAAAATTCCCATTTAAAGAAAAACAAACAGTCCAACCCCCAAATCCCTGTTTGAGCAAAACCAAGATTTCAGGTCCCCAAATCCCTGTTTGTGGAAAAAAACCCCATCAGACCCCAAAATCTCCTTTTAAAAATAAGAAAGGCAGACAGACCCCAAATCCCCATTTCAGGAAAACCCAGCTGTGAGACCCCAAAATCCACATTTAAGCAAAATCAAGCCATCTGACTCCCAAACACCATCTGAGCAAAACCAAGCCATTGGACCCCAAATTCCTTATTTGAGCAAAACTAAGTTTTCAGACCCTAAAAATCCTTATTAGAAAATAAAAATAATGAAACCAGCAGTCAGAGCCCAAAATTGCAGTTGAGCCAAACAAGCTGTTGGACCCTCAAACCTTTATTGGTGCAAACCCCAAGCCATCAGCTCCCAAAATTCCCATTGAAAGAAGAACAAGCAGTCAGATCTCCAAATCCCTGTTTAAGCAACACTGAGCAATCAAACCCCAAAATCCCTGTTGGAGCAAAGTCAGGTTTTCAGATCCCCAAATTCCTCTCTGTGCAAAAACAAGCCATGAGACCCCAAATTCCCTGGTTGAAAATAAGAAGGGCAGTCAGATCCCAATCCCTATTTGAGCAAAGCCAAGTCCAAGGAATTGGACCCCGAATTCCTCATTGGGGCAAAACTAAAAGCCTTCAGACCTTACAATTCCCTATTTGGGGGAGGAAAAAAACCCACGAAAACAACCAAAAAAAACCCCCAAAAAACCCAAAAAACCAACAAACAAAAAACAAAAACAAAAAAAAACCACAAAAAACCAAAACAAAACAAAACAAAAAAAAAACCACACCAAAAAAAAAGAAAACCCAAAGCAAACCCACCCAGCAGTCACAGCCTCAAAATCCTATTTGAGCAAAACAAGGTGTCCGACCTGAAATCTTTATCTGTGCAAAACTCAGACCTCAAAAATCCCCACCTGAAAATAAGAAAGGCAGCCAGACCCCAATCCCTCTTTGAGCAAAACCCAAGTCCAAGGAATTAGACCCCGAATTCCTTGTTGGAGCAAAACTAAAAGCCTTCAGACCTTACAATTCCCTATTTGGAAAAAAAACCCCAAAAACAAACAAACAAAAAACCCCAACAAAACAACAAAAACAAACAAAACAAAACAGAAAATCAAAACAAACAACAATAACAACACAAAAAAACCCACAAAAAAACAAAACCCAAAGCAAACCCACCCAGCAGTCACAGCCTCAAAATCCTATTTGAGTCAGACAAGGTGTCCGACCTGGAATCTTTATCTGTGCTAAACTCAGACCCCCAAAATCCCCACATGAAAATAAGAAAGGCAGCCAGACCCCAATCCCTCTTTGAGCAAAACCCAAGTCCAAGGAATTGGACCCCGAATTCCTCATTGGGGCAAAACTAAAAGCCTTCAGACCTTACAATTCCCTATTTGGGGAAAAAAACCAAAATCAAACAAACAAAAACCCCAACAAAACAACAAAAACAAACAAAACAAAACAGAAAATCAAAACAAACAACAACAACACCAAAAAAACCCACAAAAAACAAAACCAAAAGCAAACCCACCCAGCAGTCACAGCCTCAAAATCCTATTTGAGCAAAACAAGGTGTCCGACCTGGAATCTTTATCTGTGCAAAACTCAGACCTGTAAAATCCCCACCTGAAAATATGAAAGGCAGTCACACCCCCAATCCCCATTTCAGGAAAACACAGCTGTGAGACACCAAAATCCATATTAGAGCAAGAATAAAACAACTCATGAGCCCCTCAAATCCCCCAAATTTCAGCCAGACGCTCCCCGAAATCCCCGTCTTAGGTGGGCACAAAGAGTTAACTCCGCGGGCTCCGTGGCCAATCCCACCGAGCAAAGGGCAGCGCTTGGCCCCGGCCCAGCAGCAGGTTGTTCCCGGCAGGTATTAATGTGGAGTTTTTCCTGGGATACCATGCAGGGAAACAATGAATTTGGAGCCCGGCGGAGGATGGGGACCCGCGGGGACGCCCCGCGGGCTTCCCAGGTAAATCCCGGTGCGTGCCGGCTCTTTGCGGGGATTTTATCCTTCCTCTCCTTCCCCCTCTCGCTGCGTGTCTTTGTTTGGGGCCAGGCAGGGGAACGAAGGGGGTTTGGGGGATGAAGTGCGAGCTGAGCTGGTGGGACCCTTCCTAGGTGGTGTTTATGGGTGGGATGTGCCCACCGGGCTGGGCTCGGAGCAGGGATGGGGGGCACGGAGATGGGTTGCTCAAGCTGCTGTTTCCCCCCCATCTGAAGTGCCCCTGGATCCAGCTGGCACCTCCCAGCACCGGGACCTTGAGCGCCCGATGGGTTTGAGGGCACCACTCCGGTTCAGCTGGCGGTGGGGACAAGGCACCGTGGGGACAAGCCACCACGGGGACTCGCTCCACGCGTGTGGAGGAGCGAGCACTTCCCGGGCTGGCTCCGCGCCCTTGGAATTCCTCAGGGCGAGTTAATGATAAATCCCGGCCGGGCTGGCGGGTGGGAGGCGCTGGCGGGTCCCCTCGTGGTCCTGCCTGCGGGGACAGAGCTTTGGGCAAGCTCTGGGGGTGGCAGGGAAGGGCTGCTTGGAATCGTTCAGGGGGTGATAGCTCATCCCAAAGGGCAGGATCAGCCCTTCCCCTGCAACACCACGCTCAGGGCAGGGGTCTAAATCTGCAGGGGAGGGGAGCCGGTGACAAGGAGGGTCCGAGGCGTTCAGGGCTAAGGAGTGGGACTGGAGCAGCGGGTCCCATCGGGATCGCTGGGATGTGGGATGTGGGGATGCTCAGGCAAGGGATGCAGGTCCATGCTGAGGGACTTCAGAGCCAGCAGCTCCGTGCAATGAAGCAGGAGCTGCCTCATGCCCACTGGCATCAGGGAGCACCACGGGATGGGCTGGGAACAGCTCGTCTCCAGCCAAAGGGGTTTTCATGGATTAGTGCAGGGCTGAGCCGGTGGGACACTTTGCAGGTGGATTTTGGGGCTGGGATGCACCCCCTGGGCTGTGTTTGCACCGGGGGGGCAGAGCAGAGATGGGTGCTCAGGGTGGGGAAAGCTCACCCTGGATCCAGTGGAGTCCCCTTTACAAGAGGAAACTGAGGCACACGGGGCTGGGATGACCTCAAGGTGTCCAACCCATGGCATGGAGTATCCCAGACCCTCAGCCCCACAGTCGGCACTGAGGCTGCTCCAGTGAACTCCCCTTTCCTAGACTGAGTGAGTTCAGGGAGTTTCCCTCATCCACCCAAGCTGGTGTTTTCTGGGCAGTGGTTGCCATTGGGACCTCCCTGGGGACAGTGACACAACCAGCACTGAGCATGTCCTGGGGGCAGTCACAAGGGCTGGTGGGAACAGGTGGACACCTGGGATTTGGGATGGCAGTTTGGGCTGAGCATGAAACCATCCTGTCCCACTCACACTCTGCTCCTTGGGATGGTGGGGACAGACATGGCATGGCATGGCAAATCCCTCCTAGCAGCCCTCAGGTGCACCCTGGGGGAGGCCAGCCTGGATCCAAATCCAGGGCTCTGATAAGAGGATAGGAAAAAGGGGGGGAAATTCCCCTGAGAAAGAGGACTCTTGTCAGGGTAACACAGGTGGACAGCCCCACAGCCCCAGTGCGGCTTACCAAAATTATCCATGGCAGGATAATTCCTGGTGGAAGGGACCTTGAGGGGTCTCCAGATCACCTCCCCACTGAAGGCAGACTGAGCTGTGACACCAGACCCTGCTTGGTCCATTCAGTGCTTGAAATATTCCACGGATGGAGACTAAAAAGCCCCCCTGGACCTGTGTACAAACCTCAGAGCACCTTCTCACATCTCCATGTCACCTGCTGAGGTTTCTGTGTGCAGCCTCCAGAATGATTTTTTATTTCTTTCCTTTGTGGGTCAGCTTGAGATCAGTGCATCCTGCCAAGTGCTTAACTTTTAATTCCACACCTTTTCCTGCTTTTTGGGGGGTCCCCGAAATCCTCTGGGTTAAAACTGGGAGCATCCTGAGAGGAGCTGAGGTGGAGGTGGACTTGGGACAAGCAGAGCAGCTTGTTCTAGGTGAGCAATGGCAATGCCCAGATTGATTGATTGATTATTTTGCTGTCCACAGAGAGGTTTCCAGGCAGCTGGGGTGGGGGTGTTTGTTCCAGGAGCACCCTCAGGGAGCAGGGAGGGAAGGAGGACAAGCAGGATGTGGAGCCAAGGTCATGCACAGATCGTGGCTGTGCTTTGCCGTGATTCCCCTCGTGCCACTTCCTGGGGAACAGGGAGGAGTGGCAGTGGACTGTGTCCCTTCAACACGGCGAGCAACTGAGGAGGAAAACTGATAGCAAAGAGGGAGGATTGGCCAGGGAAGGTGGAGCAGGCTGCACTGTTCAGGCTTTGTGGGGGAGAACAATGGGGCCTTTATTGGGGAAAGGAGGTGGCTGCTGGCAGGGACAGTTTGGTACACAGAGTGTCCCTTGGCCAGGCGGGGGGACAGGGCACTGCCATGTGGGATGGGACAGTTTGGTACCCAGTGTCCCCCAGCCAGCTGTGGGGGCAGAGAACTGGTACATGGCGTGGGACAGTTTGTTATTCAGTGTGTCCCTTGGCCAGCTGGGGGAACAGGAAAGTGGGACGTGGGATGTGGGATGGGATAGTTTGGTATCCAGTGTGTCCCTTGGCCAGCTGGGGGAACAGGAAAGTGGGACATGGGATGTGGGGTGGGATAGTTTGGTATCCAGTGTGTCCCTTGGCCAACTGGGGGAACAGGGAAATGGACAGTTTGGAACCCAGCGTGTCCTATGGCCAGAGAGTGAGACAAGGAACAGAGAGAGACATGGGATGGGATAAGTTGGTCCCAGAATATCCCTTGGCCAGCAGGTGGGACAAGGAATGGGGACATGGGATGGGTAAGTTGGTACCCAGAATATCCCTTGGCCAGCAGGTGGGACAAGGAATGGGGACATGGGATGGGATAAGTTGGTACCCAGAATGTCCCTTGGCCAGCAGGTGGGACAGGGAATGGGGACATGGGATGGGACAGTTTGGTACCCAGAATGTCCCTTGGCCAGCAGGGGGGACAAGGAATGGGGGCATGGGATGGGTAAGTTGGTACCCAGAATGTCCCTTGGCCAGCAGGGGGGACAAGGAATGGGGGCATGGGATGGGTAAGTTGGTACCCAGAATATCCCCTGGCCAGCAGGTGGGACAAGGAATGGGGACATGGGATGGGACAGTTTGGTACCCAGAATGTCCCTTATCCACAGCTGTAGGAAAATGAGACATGGGATATGAGACAGGGGATAGACCAGTTTGGCACCAAACATATTCTGAGGTGCTGGGACATGTCCCAGGGTGTCACCACAAGCCCCACAAACGCTGACTTGACTCCTTGATGTGGGTCTCGATTCACAGCCACCCCTCCCAAATCGTTTGGCAACAGGAATCGCAGTGGGTTGTTTATGGGAGCATATTGGCTGGTTCTGGCGACCCCAGGGACCCTCACAGATGAGAGTGAGGAGCATCCCATGCTAGGAACATCCTGGACTAAGTGCTGCCACCTACTCCAGACGTTGGCAGAGGGACTTGGGGGATGGAAGAATCCGTCATCCCGCGGGCTGTCCCTCGGCAGCTCAACCAGAGCTCCCCCGAAGAGCCGCCTGGGGCTTTTCATCTCATCTCTTTTGTTTCAGGTTTATTATGTAAATAGCTGCTGCAGCCCCCATAATGAGAAAGTAGTTTCCCAGAATACAAAAAGCTGTAATTATCTCATTAGCAGGCGGAAAGGAAAAGGAAATGTTTCTAAGCCGCTTGCTTTTATTTCCCACAGCAGCCCGAGGAAGAGCAGCCCCCGAAGCGGGACCTGCCTGTCCCCAGCCCTGCCACCCCCAACCCCACCTGATGGTGCTACATTTTTAGGACGGAAGAGCAGAGAGTGGTCTTCATGCCCCAGAAATAGGCTTGTACTGGCAGGGCAAGAAGCTTTGAACTGGGCCCAGTTATCCAGAGGATGCTGCGAGTCCCTGTGATGAATACACCTCAGTGCTCTCAGATGCTGAGACAGGTGTTTTGGGAAGGGGGGGTGGGTCAGGGGTGGACAGGATGGTCCCTCATCTTCCCCAGTTGGATGTTCCTCAGCAGGATTCCCAAGATGGGATGGCAGCACAGAGCTTCAGGGGGATTTCTGTGGCTGCATGCCTGCAGCAGAGTGTGATGGAAATAGCCTTAGGATACATGGAGGTTGCTCCCAGGAGAAGTCATGTAGGATGGCTTTGGTGTTGCCTTGCTTTCTGAACTCAGGCATTCCTTGCTTCCAGCTAAACAGAGCTACAAAGGTCCCTGCAAATTGCCCCAGGCTGCAAGCAGGAGCTGGTGCTTGCTGAGGTCTCCAAAACCCCTTTTTCTGGAGGGTTTTGCTTCTGCCCACGCTCTGTTCCTCACCCTGATCATGGCACAGGATGATTTAACCCAGAAACACCCCCAAGTCCTTCTCCCCAGGGCTCATCTCGATCCGTTCTCCACCCAGTCTGTCCTTGTGCTTGGGATTGCCCCCACCCAGGTGCAGGACCTGCAGGATCTCCCAGACCACAGGATCTTGGCATGAGAAAACAACTTTCCACTTGCTTTTACCTGAAAATCCAACCCCAGAGCTGAAGTATCTGTAGCCCAGCAGCAATCACAGAATCACTGAGGGGGTCAGGTTGGAGAGACCGCTGGAAGTCACCTACTCCAACCTCCCTGCTCATGCAGGGAGTGCTTTACTCTGGATTGTGTGCAAAAGTAAATCCAACCATAAATCCTTTGCACAGAGGGATGGAAGATGTGCAGACACGCAGCAACCCCGTGGCCCAAGAGGTGTCTGAAGGTGTCTGCAAGAACTTGCCACTCCTTGACCCCCCAACCTGCCTTCCTGAGTTTGTCTTTTTGCTCTGAATGGGGGAAAAACATCCCCAATAGCGATGCTCCCGTGACCTTTAGTAGGGATAAATGGGAAAAGAGGGATTTGTGTCCCAGGGAAGCAGCAGGAGTTGTTCATCTGACTCCATTTGGCTTTTAGTTGTGGAAAAAACTTGTGGTTGAGGAGCCTGAGATTTGCATGTTTTTGTGTTTGTGCTGTATTCCAGTGGTGGAGGAAAACCTGGCAGCCACCGAGCCAGGGTGCTGGAGTGGGGGGAAAGGAGTTGGAGGCAGTGCAGAAAAGAGCCACAAGAATTACTTGAGGGCTGGGAAAAATGCCTGTGAGAGACAAAAAAAGCTCATTCTTTTCCCCTCTTGAGACTGAGCAACTTGAGACGGGTGTAGGAGGAAAGGAGGTGCTGGTGCTCCAGAGCCAGGTGGGAGGGGAGCTGTGGTGTTCCTGCCTCTGGAATCAACCCCAGTGCAGGTGTTCTCAGCCAGGTTTGGGCCCAGCATGGCCATAAGGAGGTGACACGTGGTGGCCTGTGACACACAGGAGGCACAGGAGTAGCTGAATGGTCTTTTTGGAGGTTGTGATGTTCAAGAAGCAGCTGAGGGCAGTTTGCTCAGCCCAAACAAGAAGAGGGAGGGGACTTCAAGCTGCATCTGCAACTAAGAGGACAACAAGAAATGGCCTCAAGTTGCACCAGGGAGGTTTAGATTGGATATCAGGGAAAATTTCTTTGTGGAAAGGATTGTCCAGCCCTGGCACAGCTGCCCAGGGCAGGGGTGGAGTCCCCACCCCTGCAGGGATTTCAAAGCCATGTGGATGTGGCACTTGGGGACATGGGTTAGTGGTGGCCTGGGCAGTGCTGGGTTAAGGGTTGGACTCAATGATCTTAGAGGTCTTTTCCCACCTGAATAATTCAGTGATTCTGTGATATATTGGCTGAGTGCGATTGCAGGTCTGGTGTTTCAGTGGTGGTTTTTCTCCAGGGCTTGGCAATGCTTCACTGGACACAGGTGGTTTTGCTCCCTACAGGATCTGCTGTCCCCTCACTGCTACTCCATTACTGCCCTTCCCTCCCCATGTATCTTCCTGATAAAAACTGAAATTGTCACAGCAATTTTTCTTTTCCAGCTCTTCACTCCATTTCTAACCCGTTCCACCACCCCAGGACACGCTGACTTCTTTCTTCCAGCCAAACCAGCTCCTTGGCACTGCTGCCAGCAAACTGGCAGAGCCACCAGAGCCCCTAATCACAGGGCAGGTGTTAAGTCCTACCTGCAAAATACCCAACAAAACAAAGCATGTTTTTATGGTGCCGGTAATTGCCTGTTCGTTAAATCCAAGGCAAACAAACCTGCCTGTTGGAGGTCACGGGCACACCTGTTACCACAGTTGGTGAGCAGAGGGAATTTTTGACCTTCAGATGCCTTTGTTGCCCGTCCTGGCAGTACCACATGCCTGGGATGGTGCGTGTGCCAAGGCACTGCCTTGCTCTGGGGTTGTTTGCTGGAGCTCTTGGTGCCCAGGAGCGGTGATTGATCTCCCTCTCCCGTGGCACAGCGCCCAGGTATGTCTGTCTCCCAAAGGCCTTTGTTAGGAGAGTGTTAACAATTAACCTACTCAGGCAGAAACAGAGCCAGGCCCCCATAATTTACTCTTAGTTAACCGTTCAGCTGCTTATCTGAAAGCAATTTTTCTGCCATTTAACTGAAAGTCATTTCTTATCTCATTTGGATGAAGACACAGTTGTTGTTTTACAAATTATTGTGTTTACAATAGGAGTGCCCCTGAGCTGCAGGCACGATGGGAAACCTTGCTAAGAGGTGGCAATGAAGGGTTTAACCACCACAGCTGGGGGAAAAGGACATTTCACCTCAAATTTTCTGCATCAGGCATTAAAATATTGCTGTCTCCAAGGCAGGGCTGCTGCAGGAGAGGCCAAGAGGCCACTGCAGTTGGATGGGATGGAGAGGTGGGACAGCAGGGAGTGTGTGAAGTCCCAGTGTCCCTGGTCAGAGAAGGCTGGCTGCACCTTGGTGAGGTGCTGGCAGGGAGATGTCCACCAGGAAGGGAGCCTTGAATCAATCCAGGTGGACAAAGGAACTCTTTTCAGCTTTTAGTAACACAGTCATTGTGGGAAATGTGAACTCAGGTCAGTGTTTGTTCTGGAGGGGTTTTCCTCTCCTTTGTGTCTGCAAAAAGTCCCTTCACTTGGGTTCCTGCTGTAACCAGGGGGCTCTGGGGAGCTGGAGTGAGGGCAAAGCTCAGCAAGGGCTCTGTGGCTCAGTGGCTGCTGGGAGAGAGGGAAGGATGGATGGCTGGATGGCTGGATGGCTGGATGGATGGATGGATGGATGGACTGACTGATGTCACTTGGGAGTGATTTGGATAGTCCTCCTTGGGAGGTGAGATGGACCTGATGTCTTCTGAGAGCCTGGTGGGGGTGAAGACTAAGGTGCACCTGGTGCCTTTTCACAGATGGGATGTAACATCTGGGAAGATAAAACATCTGGAAAGATAAGACATCTGGAAAGGGCAGTGGCTGGCAGGTGGCTTAAAACTCCTGTTTTGGTTTTCTACCTGTCTGGAGCCTCCCCACCCTGGGGCAGGGGAAGACACTTTTGCCACTGTGACATTGCTTGGGGGTTTCTTCCAAGCCCACCCATGCTGAGGATTGTTCCTCTCTCCTTATAAAGGATGGATTTGGGAATGAAGTGCTGGTGAAGACAAGCCATTTGGCTTCCTCAGCCTCCCTGTGCTCATGGACTGGCAGTTCCTCTCCCTGGGAATCGCCCAGTTTTGGATTATGTTCCCATGGGAGGGAGGCAGATATCATGGAATCACAGAATCACAGAGTGGTTTTGGTTGGAAGGGACATTAAAGCTCATCTCATTCCACCCCCTGCCATGGGCAGGGACACCTTCCACCAGCCCAGGGTGCTCCAAGCTCATCCACCCTGGCCTTGGACACTTCCAGGGATGGACCAGCCACATCTTCTCTGCCCAACCTGTGCCAGGGGCTGCCCACCCTCACAGGGAAGAATTTCTTCCTCATATCTAATCTAACCCTGCCCTTTTGCCAGTTTAAAATCATTTCCCCTTGTCCTGTCACTACTGAGATTAAGAGATTTAAGGAGAAGAAATGTCCTGGGGAAGTTTTTAATCATGCATTCCTCCAGACTTGGAAGGAATAAAAACGACCCTCCTGCTCTGCAGCAGAGCATGGCAGAATTATTCCTGTGCTCAAAACTTGATGCCACAGCTCAGCTGAGGAGCCAGTGGTGTGAAACCTGCCTGGGAGCTGGAGATGGCCAGAGGATACAAAACCCAAGAGCTGTTTTTCTCAAACAAATGGCCCTTTTTGGCAAACAAAGCTGTGCTGTTGGGGATCTGTTGGCACTTCTGGCACCTCCTTAATAACACATTTGTGAGGTTTGTCCATGTGCTCTGTTTATCAGGCCCCGGGTTTGCAGTAAACATAAGCTAGTAACAAGTTATTTCAGACTATTTTCTTGGATGATTCCCAGTTAAAAGAAACCTCTCCTTGTTGTGTTGGCCTTTTATTTTTTTTTAAGGATCAAACTTTCCAGTGACCTCATCCTGCCCTCAGAGAGTCAATGTAAATGTGCAAATGTCACCGTGAAATTTACCCAGTGAGGGAAAGGTAACCTGGATTTCTCCTCTGCTGGCTGGGGAGCTCTGCATGGAGACAATGCAGCCTCTGCCTTCCCCTTGTCTGGAGCTGAGACCTTCCAGCACATCCCTCCCATGGTGGCTTGTGTCCCATAAAAAGAAGTCACAGCCTACAAAGATCCCAAAGTCACTGAAAAGCAGGTTATTCCTAAATTAGCAGAACAAAAAGTCTTCCCTTGACTAATAAAATCCAAAGGCACCGTGGGTTGAGTGTGTCCCAAGGTGGGTGTTGTCCACACCTTCTCATCCCTCCGTAGCCCAAACAAGTCTCCAGAGGCCCAGCAGGCACCTGGATTAACCCCTGGGCATTGGGCACTCATGAACTGTCATGGTGATCTTTGGGAAGTGCCTTTAGGGTGTGATGGGGTCGTGAGCCTTTGAGTCCTGCTCGGTGGGTTGGAGAGAGACGTGTCCAAATGTCACACAGGGATGCGTGACCAGACCCAGACACTTCTCTCTGCAGGTGGAGGTTTTATCACTCATGACTAATAAACACTTGTGTTTTGACTGCAGGGGGTCCCCACACTGCGCTGTGTGACATTTGTTGGCTGTTTGGTCTTCAGACCTCAACCAGAGGGTGTCATGAAACGTCTGTGTTGGGGGACAGGGGTCATGAAACGTCTGTGTGGGGGGGACAGGGCTCATGAAATGTCTGTGTTGGGGGGACAGGGCTCATGAAATGTCTGTGTGGGGGGACAAGGGAGCAAACTGCAGGAAAGTACTTAGCAAGGACTTCAAAATGTTCACTCATCGCTCCACAGAACCCCTGAATGGTTTGGGTTGGAAGGGATCTCAGAGACCATCCAGTTCCAACCCCTTGCCATGGACAGGGACACCTTCCACTAGCCCAGATTGCTCACTAGACTCATATTGCTGGAGGTTCAGCAGGACAAGTGCCCTGGGGACCCTCCGTGGATGGAGTGGTGTGGGATGGAGGTTATACCACCAGGCACATCCTCCTGTGCCTCACCACTGCCTTGTCCCCTGTCCATGATGGGGCAGGTTCACACAGGATGGTGTCTTTCACCACAGCACCTTCTTAAACCACTTTTCCCTCTGTGACCACATCCACAGGAGCTCTGCCAGCTCACTGTAGGTATCAGCTCTGTGTCCTCTCCCTCTGGCACAGCAGTTTGCCACATCTGCCCACCATGTGACACCTGAGCTGTATTTTGGACAGCACAAGATGCTGCAGAGAGGGAGGAGAAGCCTCCAGAAATGCAGTTCAACAAAAGCAAAGTTGAGCAGCTCAGCCCCTGCTTTAACCTTTTCAATTATTTCTCCATTCCATTAGTAGTGCAAATAGCAAGACCCCCTGAGATGCCTCATGGGAGCTGAGCTCTAGACCTGAGCTTGCTCTCCAGGGAAATAAATCCAGCTCTCCTTCTTTGCTGAATGAACATCCCTACCCCAAGGAGAGGGAAAATCCCACTGAAATGGGGATGGTCCTATGTGAGCCTCTCCATCCTTGAACTTCTCTCTGAAGGGCATCACTTCTGTTATCCCCTCCAGGGGGAAATCTGCATCTCCCACTTCTCTTAAGTCCTGCTCCAGTCACCACACTGCTGGGATGGTTTATCCTGGAAAACCTGGAACTGTGACCAAAAGAAAGGCATTCTTTCTGGCCCATGTGGACCAAGCCAATGAACTCAGTAGGGTTGGGTGAACTCTGGTCAGCTGAGTGTCCACAGCTGTCCATGTGCCACTGACCTGCTCCTCCAGGATTGGATCAGGTGTGTCCATCTGAAGGGATCAGACATCTGCACAGACTGGTAGGTATGAGGCAGGATTCCAGGGAGACCCAGCCTTTCTGGAGCATCACTGGGAGGGCATATAGACCCCCCAAGGGACTGGACACCTGTGCACCAGTGACTAAATTGAGCCTTGAGTGTCTTTCCCCAAATACAGAGACCCAGGATTCACTTCAATCACCCAGAATTTGGAATGCACCTTCTCCCTTCCCTCAGGTCATGAGATCCTGAGCTGCTATGGGTTCAAATTCTTCCTTATTCAGTGAGGCAACAAAAAAAAAGTTGTTGTGGGTCTTTTTATTCCTTAAGTAAGGTTTTACATCTTTGTGCAACAGCTGAGGACGAGCATCCAGACATGACAGGATTGATCCCAAGGACAGTTGACCCCAGGACAATCCAGGTCCTTTGACCTGGTAAAAGACAACTTTTTAAACCATTATTTGCATGTTACCCACTTCCCATGGCCTAGTTTTGGCCAATCCAAGGCACAACCTAAGAAAGAATACAATGGAGGAGGCGAATAAAGTTTTAAAAGAAAATTTAGGATGACACCTGGACAAAAGCATCTTTCTAAAAGCTCAAGTCCATGGGACCAACATTCCCAAAGGAAGAGATGGGAAATGTGTTGTTAAGCCTTGTTGAGTCATCCCTAAGAGAAGGGCTGGAGATAGGAATTGGCTGAGCCTACTGATGGACCAGGGATGGAGAAATTAGATCCCCATGGTAACACAAACTTGTTCAAACCTAGGAAAAGGGACAGAAATAATTCAGCCTTGGGAACTGCAAATGGTTGTGTCCGACCGATGCCATAGAGCTGTGCCAAACAAAACCCACACAAACCCCCTCCCCTGGGAGCACCCAACCCTTGGGCTGAGAGGCTTAAGAGCAGCTCTTTTGGAGTGGGATTTGGGGGATCAGGGTCTCCAAGGTGGTCTGGCATTCCCAGAGAGGAAGACAACCCCATCCCCCAGGGCAGTGGGCACGGCCCCAAGGCTGCCAGAGCTCCAGGACAGCACAAGATGCTGCAAAGAGGGACAAGGCTCTCAGGGACAGGGTGGGATTGTTGGGGTGTCCTGGGCAGGGCCAGGGGTTGGACTGGATGATCCTGGTGGGTCCCTTCCAGCTCAGGATGTTCTGTGATTCTGAGATCTGCTCCATACCGTACACCGGGTCGCGATTCCAATGGGCAAAGGGGGTGGGGGGTAAAAGGCACCTCTTTAACAACCCTCTCCTCTCCCTGCTCCTCCCAGTGCCACTGACCTGTGCCTCCACCTCACCTCTACGCTGCCATGGCCACGCTAGAGACACTGCCCGTCCTGAGTGACCCAACCTACCCCAGCCCGGAGAACCTCCCCGGCTTCGCTTCCCGGCCATCCCGAAGCGCCCCCAGGAGCGCCATGGGGAGCGTGGGCAGCGGAGTGGCCAACGACCAGGAGTTCGCCATGAAGAGCGTGGGCACCCGGACGCAGGGCAGCGGCCGCCAGCCCGAGGGCTCCCGCAACGGCTACTCCACGCGGGAGATCTCCGCCCGCTACTCCGGCGAGGAGAAGACCTACAAGTCGGAGAAAGTCTCCAACTCGCTCTACATCAACGGCGATCTGCGCAAGAGTGAGAAGGTGAAGATGGACATCTGTGGCAACGTGACCACCAACAACGAGAAGAACGTGCCGCCTCCTCCCCAGTACCGAGAGCCCGGTAACCCACCAAAGATATTGCCAATCTCTGGCAAACTCGACCAGGTGAGACCCTCCACCTCCTGGAGCTGCTTGATGACCATGGCACAGCCCTGAAAACACAGGCCAGGAAGCCTTGGGCAAACAGGCTGTCCTGGCAGATAGTCCAATTCTTACTTTGTATGTTTTATATACAGATAATGTAATTCTTACCACTTTCAGGGGGATTGTTAGTTCTTGAGGAAGCCAAGATCATGATCACAGGTATTCCACAGTGAAGTTTCCAGCTCATTTAAACCAATGTTTAAGTCGCTGGCTATTCCAACCTCCCCATGATGCTGTGCCTACCTCCCTGAGGGATGGGGAGGGAGCTGGAGTTGGCTCTTGTTTCATTAGGTCCAGCATGTGAATCCCACTCATGTTTTGAACCATTTATAGGCAATCTCCAACCACCCACTGCCACCTAAAGCTGTGGCTTGAAAGCAGCTCTGAGCATCTGCTCTGAATCCCTTGTGAGGGACAAGCCGACAAGGCTTGAAACTTCCCCTGTAAATGTTGTCACCCAGCCCAGCCCAGTCCTTTTGGCTCAGATTCCTTCAGGGAGCAAAATCTCCCAGGCCTGGAGGAGCAGAGCCCCAGAGCCAGTGGTGTTTTATGTCACCTGCTGCTCTGCTCCAGTGGCTTCCATAATTTGTGTCCACTATTATTTCTGCAGCATTTGGTGGCCTTTTCTCCTGGGTTGTTAATCCACAGGCCCCCACAGTCCATCTCAGTCTCCTCTGCCAGGCACCAGGGGTTTGGTTTCCTCCCAGGGCTCCTTCTGTTTCTCCCAGAAGGCATTTCCATAATATCTTTGATTCCTCTGGTTTCATTTTCACCTAAAATCCAACGTGCATCAGGGGAGACTCAATCCCATTTTGAGGAAATTTTGTTTCTGTAGGTGCTTTCACAGGGCAAGGAACGTGCAAGGTTTTAAAATCCTTTTTTAAACCCCTGTGGTCCATTCTGCCCCCCTGCATCACTTAGAAAACACAAATATTCGAGTGAAGAGCAGCCTCAGCATGTTCCTTGCCTGGAGTCATTGCTGGGGTTGCAGCTCCTTCCTGCTCCTATCAGAGCATGAGATCCACACAGGAAGAGATCACTCCCAGCAGGAGGGAAACGTGATGCTCCTGGGGCAAAACAGCTGCTTATCCAAGGGTTGAATTCAACATTCAGCAACAGGGTGATGCACCCTCAAGGCCAAGAGTCCTCCAAAATATAATCAGCTGAAGTTGGAGTTGTTTTGATCAGGTTGAGTAGGCAAGTGGCAGCCCAAGGAGCATTCTAGGGGGAAAATCATGCAGGTTTGGAGTCAGTCAAGAGTATTTCTTTTTCATTTGGTGCAAGGGAAGACAAAAGTGTTGTCCTACCAATGAGAACAGGCCCCTCATGCACAACCCTGAGATCAGCTCAGTTGGTTAAAACTTGGTTGTAATAATGCCAAGGTCATGGGTTCAATCCCCTATGTGGGCCACTGACTTGAGAGTTGGACTCGATGATCCTTGTGGGTCCTTTCCATCTCAGAATAGTCTGTGATTCTGTTAGAAATTTAAATTTAAACCCCAAATGGCCCAAGGTTTGAGGAGATGTAACAGGCAGCCAGCCCGAGGTGCCTTAACCCCAGCAGCCCCACCCTGTGCCGCTGTGTCTCTTTTTTGTTGTGTCGTTACCGAGCCTCCTGCTGTGTTTGATGCGTGGTCCTTTTTCCTTTTGCAGAGCAATGAGCCCTTAGTTAGACCCTCAGCCTTTAAACCAGTAGTTCCTAAAAACTTCCATTCCATGCAGAACCTCTGCCCGCCGCAGAGCAACGGCATGACAGAGAACAGGAAGAGCTTGACCCACGCCAACAGCAATAGCCCGTCCGCACCCAAGAGCGGGCTCGACAAGGGCAGCCTTAACAGGACTACAAACCAAGGTGGGGGGCTCTCAGATTCGGGGAGGAACTCCCTGACCAGCCTGCCCACCTATGGGACGGGCTACAGCCAGCACGTGGGGCCCATGAGCGCCTCCACCAGCCACATCAACCGCATCGGCACCACCTACGTGGAGAAGAACATCGTGGGATACAACGGGATATCTACCTCAGACAGCGGGCGGTCCTCGAGCAAGAGCACCTCCTCCTTCAGCAGGCTGAACCATCTCAACGAAACGATGCCTTTCCACTCGCCTTCCACGGACGACATCATCCAGGACCTGGAGGACAGGCTGTGGGAGAAGGAGCAGGAGGTGCTCCAGATGCGGAGGAACTTGGACAAGAGCGAGGCGGCCATCTTCCAGGTGTTTGAGGAGAAGCAGAAGATTTGGGAGAGGGAGATGGAGGACCTGAGGCAGAACTATGCCAACAAGTTGCAGCAGGTCTCCAAAAAGGCGCAGCGGGCTCAGCAGGCTTTGCAGCTCCAAATTTTCAAGCTCCAGCAGGAGAAAAAAAAACTCCAAGACGACATGGGACAACTCCTCCAGCAGCGAGAGGAGCTGGAGAGGAAATTTGTGGCTTTCAAGAAGGAGCAGGCTGAGTTTCTCCCAAAGATTGAAGAGACCAAGTGGGAGGTAAGAGCCTTGTTGTAGCAGACCTTGGGTGAGGTTTTCATCAAGGGTTCTGGTAGCCCAAAGTTCCTCCCATCTGCCCTAAGTGGACCCCACAGATAATGGCTGTGGGTTGGTGGCCTCCAGGTAAGAGATGACACTTGTCACCTCATTTATCTGAGTCCCAAACCTGTTGTTTTCCACTAAACTAAAATAAGCACAACTTTCTGTGCACACCTGCTGTGCTGGATAATAATTTGAGTTCACAGTCTGCTCACTCCAACTTGTGACACTTAAATGCAGTCTCAGGGAACACAACTCCTTCCATACAGGTATTTGTGCCTACCAAAACCAGGTTTAAGTCCATTTTAATTAAATTCTTGTAAGATCTGCATTTGGGGAAACCTTGAAACTGCTTTTCAAACATTTGAATTTTTTTTTCTACTGAAGATAAAAAGCAACTGAGCTAAAAACTATATTGATAGCCAAGTCTACCTCATGCTTTCCATTGCAACACACTGTTCTCAGTTGTTAATAAGTTTATCTCTCTTAAAAGGCCAAAAGGCAAATTCCTCTTTCTAGTTCTCCTGTTGAGTCCTACATAATTTTTCCCCACTGTTTCTATTTTTAGAACATTTTATCAAAGTCTGTTTGCATAGCCAGTGCTAACTTACCCTTTTTTTCAGCTTGATCATGTGAAGAATTTTAATCCTTCCATGGGACTGGCTAGAAACTTTAAATTTATTAAGAGTGCAGAGGAAAAATGTAGCTCTAGAATCGAGAAGACCCTATCCTGCTAATCCTGATGGGAAGTCGATGAAGCTGGGATTAATTAGGCTCTGAAATGTGCTATTTGCAGATGTTCAGCAGAGCTTATTAGAGGCTTGTTGCAAAGTCTCTGAAATACAACCCAGAACAGGGAGGCTGCATTGTCCCTCCTGTGGCCACCTGCTCTGCCCAGCTCTGTTGAGAGACCTGAAAGACCATCTCATTCCAGCCCCCTGCCATGGGCAGGGTCACCTTTCCAGTAGACTAGGTTGCTCCAAGCCCTCTCCGTGAAGCCTTGAACACTTCCAGGGTTTTTTAGGAGTCTTTGGGAAGGAAGGCATCATAGGATGAGTAAGTAACATCATCGTCCTGTCCTACTCTCCCAGTGCTCCGGGAGAGCCTGGGTGGTCCTTAGGTCTGAGTTGTTTCTGTCTCAGGCTTGTTCAAGGTTCAGATGCCACTGAGATCAGTGGGAAAACTCCAGCTGAGATCAGAGGGTTTGGGGTTGAGCACCACAGGCTTGTGGTTGGGTGAGTTAAGATCCAAGGAGGGATCCAAGTGTCGCTGTCTCGATGCTGGGGAGAACCACAGCACTTGGCTCAGCTGTTTGGACAACTCCAGCTGGGAACAGCATCAGGTCCTGAGAGCCAGGAAAAAACACATCTCCCTCACAGACATGGGGACAACCTTTAGGTCTTTGGCATGGTCTGGGTCCTGGTGAAGGCTGGCACTCAGTCCCTGAGCAGAGTCTTTGTCACTGGAGGGGTGGTGGCTCCCTGCTGCTGCCATCCCCCAGCCTCATGGATGCTCTTCCCACAGGTGTGCCAGAAGGCAGGTGAGATCTCCCTGCTCAAGCAGCAGCTGAAGGACTCCCAGGCAGACGTCTCCCAGAAGCTCAACGAGATCGTGGGGCTGCGCTCACAGCTCAAGGAAGGCAAGAACTTCCTACGGGAGAAGGAGGAGCAGATCCTCACCCTGAAGGACTCCTACAGCTCCAAGAGCGTCAACCTGGAGATCTGCGAGGGCGAACTGCAGCGCAAGATGAGCGAGGTGCAGGTGCTGAGGGAAAAACTGAACCACTGTGAGCTGGAGGTCTCCGGCCTGAAGCGGACACTTGCCAGCATGGGGCCGCCGGCGCCGTTTGTGGGCGACCTCGGCGAGAAGCTGCGGGACCCGCTGGCGTGCGAGAGCGACGAGGCCAAGATGCAGCGGCAGAGCGAGGACAGCGTGAACGCCCTGCGGAAGGAGGTGGAGCGGCTCCAGACGGAGCTGAAGCTGGAGCGGCAGCAGCGGGAGCAGCAGGTGATGGACTTCGAGGAGGAGCGGCGCACGTGGCAGGAGGAGAAAGAGAAAGTCATCAAGTACCAGAAGCAGCTGCAGCTGAACTACGTGGAGATGTACCAGAAGAACCAGCTCCTGGAGCACAAGGTGAACGAGATGAACACCAAGGCCACCAGCCCCCCTCACACTGAGGAGAAAAAAACATGGACTCCCTCCAGGCTGGAGAGAATAGAGTCCACTGAGATCTGAGGAGGGACACCACAACACAACGTGATTTTTTATTGCTGTGCATGTACTACCTACTCAAGCCAGTGATCTTCCGAAGGATAACGCGCTCCCACTAATTCTGTGCTCCGTAGGTAAAATAACTGTGGATGTGCGTTGGTTTTCTCTCGATAATGCGACATCTCCTTTGGGTTTTTATCCCAGTACAGCTGGTGAGGGTCAGTTGGCTCTCCTGTAATCTGCCATGACTGTTACTTGGCTAGAGGCTGCCACTCCCTCTCCTACAATTCACCCCTCCTTGGCTGGTTGGTTTGGAGGGTTGTATTTGGTTTCTTTGGTTTTCCAAGCATTTACGTGCAGCAAAACAGTTCAAAGTGGCAGGTTTGTTGGTGGGTTTTTTGGTTTTTTTCCAGGACCTTTTTAGCCACATTGGCTAATGGAGCAAAGCTCTCGGGATGAGGAGCAAACTCACTGTTCTGCACCAAGTATCCTGTCTAGACGATGGTCTTAGTGAAGTCAGTGTGAGGTTGGCCACTGATTTCAGTGAAACCAGACATATCTCTACCACACGACTCCCTCTTGCCAGTCCATGGCTACCATGGTTGCAAGAGGGTAGAACATCCTTGAGGAGCAGGATGAGCCTGTGCTGGTAACAGAAGGCAACAAGGAATGATCTTCCAGCAGGAGCCTCTTTGGAGGCTCAGCAGAGCTGTGTTTTCATTTCCTTGTGGTTTCCTTCTGTAGTTCCACTCCTCTCCTGGGTTGTGACCAACCTTGGGAGCAGAAATACTCTCCCACCTCTGCCTTGGTCCCCTTAGTCTTACCAATACCCAAGCTGGCTACAGCAAGAAAAAAAGCTTGGAAATCCAAGCTAGTTTCCCTTCCCAAGAGCCCTCTTCCTTCCCAAAGTCAATGGGATCAAGGTTTGGGGAAGCCTCCAAACCCGTGGGATGTTTATGCAACCTGAAGCTTTAGGAATTTGCCCCAACATTGGGCAGTTGTGCCACCCTGTCCCCAAACGAGTGAAGCTTTGGGGCACTCTCTTGGTCCAGGGTCTACTTAAAAACAGGATCCAAGCCTCACTCAGGAGTTGCAAGGGGCACATCCCAGCTGGATTCCAACGGGACGAACATCAGCCTTCAGTACAGCCATTCCAAACAGCATCCACAGCCATCCCACGTGGCATCACATATTCCAGGGATGGAGATAACACAGGCCTAGCTTCAGAAAACACTCAGCTACTAATTCTGAGCATGAATGCAGTCATTAGAAGGGAAAATGCTTAAGATCACGCAAGTGCTTATGCCCTGGCAGAATAATAACCAAATCCTACGTGCACAGTCACTGAGGTGGCAAAACCCAACTCTCAGCTTGAAAACACGGGCAAAGTGGGCTCAGTTCTCCCTTTCCTGGACAGTTTTTTTACCATGATTCACAGTAAAGGGAAGAAAAATGTTGCCAAGTGGAGTTTGCACAGGCTGGGCAGTGGCCAAAGGATCAACGTGAGTGGGAATTTTGGCTCTTTGACCTAGGGAGAAGATAGAAGAACAAAGTTAGAATTAGCACTGGGACATCTGGGAATGTCTGTGAGGTGTCTCTGGGGAGAGCTTGGCCAGCTCACATTCCATGTGCATAAGAAAGAACCTCAGGGCGCTGAGGGGCTGAAGACCTTCCAAGCAAAAGCCCTGAACCTGCACATTTTCCATGCTCTCTTTCCCAAAAGCTCCCCTTTTGATCACCAGGTCTGACCTCCACTTTGGGAACAAACATTGTTGTGGTGAGCTCCAGACTGAGCAAAGAGAGAGGAGACTGCAGTTAGTCCCACCAGCCAGGATCATCAGACAGTGCTGCTGGCCAGGAGCTGTTGGTGGCTAGCAGAGATCCCTGGAGCTGTGGAAAATGGAGATGTGCAACAACACCAGGGTGTTTCAAGACCCCAGTTGATGGTTCCTGTCTTTTCCCACCACTCCTGCCCATGTCTTTGGAGCTGGAGGAAGACGTAACTCATCAGTCTGAAAAACACCAGCTCAGGCTAAGCCCCTATCCCAGGACCAGCCATAAAAGGTGGATTAGGTCAGGTCTGACCCCTGATGGGTGTGGAGAAGAGTCCCAGAGTGACTGAGCTTCCAGGATCTGCTGTTGGGGAGGTGCACACAGTTCCTTATTGCATTAACACTCAGGAGCAACTGACAGTGGCATCACACTGTGGGACACCTCCTCACCAGAGCTGCTTCCCAATCCATGGGCAGGACAAGCAGGGGCTTGTGTGGCCTCCCCACACTCCTGGGCCCAGCCAGCAGCAGTCAGGTTTGCCCCATCATCCTTTTCCTCGATCTTTTTTGCTGTGGTACCAGGAATGAGTGTCTCGGTGGATCCAGTGAAACCTGGAGGCACATGGGGGTGCTGGACTGCCCAGGGGCCCAATGGCCTCACAGTGCATCCATCAGGGACTGCTTGGGATGGAGCAGGCGTGGCAAGGAGAGGTTTTCACCCTGGAGGAGGAAAGGTCCACTCGCTTCACATTCTTCTTCACTGCATCGCTTTGATCAAGAGTTTTGATCCAGATCTGAGCGACCTCAGCTGTGGACATTCCCTGGATGGCAGAGCCTTGCAGACACCCTTTAAGACACTGTGCTGCTGCTGCTGGTGGTTTCCCCTCTCTTGGGACTCACCCAAGATCCCCCAAGCACTCAGCTGTCCTGCAGAAACCACACCCCTGTGCTCTGGTGACAGAAAATCCAGCTGGCTTTGGCAAGTTCCCCATCCAAACTGCCACAAAGGATTCCTGGGTGTCAGGATTCCTGCCCACAGCTGGATGCACAGCTGGATGCACTGCTGCCCATCACGTCCTCTCCCAGCCCTTTGCTCAGCAGAGATGGAGCAAAATGATGGTGGGACACCTGGATTCATGTGGTTTGTGCCCAGGGGGGACCTCACCTGACTCCTTCCAGGTCCTAACGCTGTCACACAGTGACTGGATGAAGTCTCTCATCACAAACCAGGTCTGTGTTGAGGCTCTGGGGTCTCAGCCTCAGGGTAAAACAGCCAAGGGGTGCCAGACTGGCGTTTTGGTGAGTGGCCAAGGAGGTTGGCATCGTCTCTTGGAGGCTCAGGAAGGGCTGATAAAATGTTTCTGTCCCATGAAACTCCACAGAGTTTGGTCTTGACCACAACCCAGATGCCTCCTCCACCTTGCAGCTAATGGAATTCAGTGGGACATCCTGGCACCTGTAATTCTCCAAGTCCTGCCCCCAAAATCATCTCTAACTTGCCACTGGCCACCACCACAAGCTGTGGCCACGAGGGTCTCAGGTCACTTGCCCACACGTGGGGTCCACAGAGATTAGAGATGCTCCGCAGTACCTGACATGTGGGGCTGGGCAATATGATCCAAGATCTTTGGGAGAGCCAGGTCAGTGGTGGGAAGTCCTGGAGCAGCTCTGGTGTCACACCACCCACACACATGCAGCCGAGTCACACTCCAGACATGGCAAATAGAGGACACTGGTCAGCTCCAGAGCCTTCCATCCCTGAGGATGTGGGCTGAGCAGGCTGTCCTGGTGCCAGGGAAGGTCTTACCTGGTGAGCTGCTTTGTCCCACCATCACTTCCAGGTTGGCTGCAGTCTCTGCCAGACATTGACCCTGTTGGGCTCATTCCAGCACTTCCAGCACTCCTGTCTCACCCCGAGGGTGAGCCCACAGACATGGCACGTTGTTGTGCCTCACACAGTCCCACTGAGCTTGTGCCACTGTCTCATGGCACCATTGCTGCTGTCCCTGGCACCGTGCCGGGGGCACAGCCCTCACCTCCACATTCCCACTCTCCGCAGAGGAATCCCACTGGTGCTCCTCAGGCTGCTGAGTTATACAGAGGGAAGTGTACCTGGGTGTAAAGAAGAGCCCAGCTCTGTATGTGCAGTGATTAAATGGAGACAAGAAGGCTCTGTGGTTTCCCCTGTGGTCGGTGGGACTGGCAACACCAATGCTGCATTGACATGGAGGGTGCTCAGCACCCCCAGAGCTGTGGCAGCAGAATCAGGGGCTCAGCATCTCCCTGGAGAGCAATCCCATCAGGATTGACTCCACCACTCTGTCCTGCTTTGATTGTTGCTGTCACCCTGCACCAGGATTGGCTGCTGTCCCCTGATTAAGGCTGAAGTCCCCTCTGCCCATCTTGTGTCACAGACAGTCGCTCCCAGTGGTGTCCCCCTGGAGCTCTGCCCATGGAAAGGACCATCCTGGCCCACTCCTGCCCCTTGCAGTGGCACTTTAGAGCTTGCTCAAGGTGGTGAGCTCATGAGCAACATGACCAAAGATCTCCAGAGGGTGTTGGACTGTGTGCTTGGAGCTGTGTCCTGGCTTTCCTCAGGAGAGACGAGGCTGGTGTGGGCTGGAGGAGGGGAATGAGAGCTGGCAGGGGACAGGAGAGGGTGTGGATTTCCCTGTGTCCCACCTGGGAATGTCTGCAGGTCCATGAGGGGCCTTTCCTGTCCTAGACAGGACAGGAGAGAAAGGAGTTCCTGGGTGAGCTGATTGTCCCCAGCTGGTCACACCAGTGTCCTCCATGGGCACACCATGTAGCTCCATGCATTGCCCAGGGAGAATGTGGACCAGGGATAGTTCCCTGGAGGAGGATGGATGCAGTTCCCCATTTTACTTGGAAAGAAGGAAGGATGCATGCCCAGCCATTTCTCTCATCTTTAGGGTGACAGGTCTCCTCCAGTTTAGCAGCAGAGACTGCTGCAGGGTCCAGTCGAGGACTAGTTCTGACTCAGTGGGAATTGTCCAGGAAAATGCATCCTGAGAGCTGGTAGCCCTGCTGGCCGCCCCCTTAGTGTCCTCTCCCCAGCTCACCCCAGGTCATCCTCAGCACCCTCCTTACCAGGAAATGAAATTCCAAGGTTAAGGCAGTCTTTGCTTCTGCTTAGGGTGCTGAAGGCACCTCTGCCCAGCTTGGATCCTCGGAGGCTCCTGGACCTGGTCCCAGCCTTGGCAAGCCAGGCACGGGCCAGTGGGAGGTCAGAGCTCCTGTGGATAGTGTTCAGGTGGGTCTGGGCACTGGGCAGATGCCTCTTCACTGTGCCCCTGCTCCCCAGCTGTGCTCAGCCTTCTCCACTCCATTCCTGTGATGGGAGAGGGTCCAGCTCGCTGTTAATTTAACCCAACCCTTCATCCTATGCCTTGAAGCCCCTTTAGAGAGTTACCGTTCACCAAAACCCCTTGCTGAAGATCTGCTCGTGTGCTGCCTGTGCCCTGCTCCTCTGCCCCAGCTCTCCAGACTCTCCCACCTCCTTTTAGATCTTCCCCATCCCACTGGAGCTACCAGTGACTCTCGCAGAACTCTCCCAGACACATCTGAGCACAGAGCTGAAGCCCACAGCTCCCACTGAGAGTGCCACATCCCAACCCTGCCCTCAGAGGAGCTTTCCAGACTGCTGATCCTCACCTCTCCATCATTCCCATTGCAGTTCCACTAGCCCTGCTTTACCTCCAAGAGCAATCTGGCTTCCTGCTGAAGGACATTCCCATGAGATCATTGCCCAGGGCTTCACACCATCACCACAGCTCTGGGGCATCCTGGTCCTTCCACCCTCCAATAAAACAGGGGTGTGAGGAGTCTATGAGGTCTGTAGGGGCACACAGAACCCCCTCCCCCCTCAGTCTATGGAGGGGTTGGGATCTCGTCCAGCTGTTTGCAGATGTTGGTTTCCCAATAGGATGTTCCACCAGAATATTTTCAGGATAATCCTCCTCCCTGGTTCTCCCACTGAAGGGGATTGTGTCAGGTCTGGAGCCTGGGACAAGGTTGTGTTCTCACAGCTCTTTCACAGATCTGTTTTCTCTGGCAGAAAGTCTCTGCTTTCTGTCCCAAAGCAATAGGTTTTTCTAGGGAGGTTTCAAAGGGACTCTTCCCAACTCTGAGACCTTCAGGGAAGCCAATACTCCCTTGAATACCTTCATAGCTCTGGCCCTGGCCTCTCCTCCTTTGGAAAGGGATGTGAGGTCCAGTCTGGCTCCAAACAATCACCAGTCTGAGCTTGGTGCTCCTGTTCACCCAGAGAGCCCAGAGCTGCCCTTACCCACCAGGCCACCAGTGTGGGGCCCCAGGAGGTGTGATCCATCCCCTCCTGATCCCATCCCATGGGTCCCTGCAGCTCTTCTCCATGTGGGAACCACTGGGGTGTCTGAGCTCACGGAGCTGGTGGCAACCAGGCACCAGTGGGAAACCTGGGCTCTGCCATACCTGCCAGCCAGGCTGCCCTCCTGGAGGAGAAATCCCTTTCGCTCCGCAGGTGACCGGAAGGAGCCGAACACCGGCGGGCAGAGCTCCAGCGCAGGAGCATCCCCGCGCCGGTGCCACGCAATGCTGCACACACACCGTGTCTATGCAGTCCCTTTCCAGGCAGGGGGTCCCCCCGAGCTCCCCCCAGGGGCTGGGGCTCCCCCGAGGTGTCTTTGTTTGCACTCCCTGGGACCTGGTAATCGCTGTGAGCCGAGGGCAGCCCCTCTCGGCCTTCCGAGGGTCCCCTCGTCCTAAACACGTCACCGAGTCGTGTCTGTCCTCCAGCAGACCCATAGCTGTCCCCCCCCCCCATATTCCCAAATCCCCATATTCCCAAATCCCCAGATCCCAGCTCCCAGGTGGGGCCTGAGCGAGCCTGCTGTCCCACTTCACCAGCAATAACAGCCAGGGCTCCCCAGCTGTGTCCGTGCAGGACCTTCTGCACCAGACCCCTCGTCCCAATCCGGACATTCCCAACTGTAAATTCAATCCCAGCCTCCTGCTTTCTTCCCTCCTGTTGGTTTCTCTCTCTCTCTCTGCTCTGACTGTGAATTCAAACCAGAAGTGTTCTGAACTCGACTCTGTCACTGTTCTGTCTCTGCGTTGACTGTTGCTGGTTCTCCGAACTGNATACTTAAAAAAAATAAAAAATATTTTAAAAAGAACTCCATAAAGTTGGGTGTCTCTCCTGTCCACTGGTCACTTCCAAAACACTGTTGTCTTGACTTTGCCTCTGGTTTATAAGTGTGTTTAAACATAAGAGGTTGAAAAAAGAGGTAACAAGCAGAATTCTGGGATTTCTGTACAGCAAAGGTGTATCTGTTTTGGAAATTCTTGTTAAAACTCTACCACACTTCCCAAGTTCCTGCTGGTCTGTTGTATGTCTCCATTGGGTTATCCAGATGTGAAGAGCTACTGCCTTTGCCATTTTCTACGGTGAATATATAAATATATCTGTACAGAGGTATGTATATATATAAATAGACACGCAGATCTATATGTATACGTATCTCCAAGCTCTCCTCTCTCTACCTGACTGTGAAGGATTTTTATTGGGCAAAATAAAATGGAGAAAGGCCCCCTTTTAAAAACAAGGACTGTGCGGTTTGTGTGATTGTGTCGTGGGATGGGAAATGGGGGATTTGGGGATGGAGCCACAGCTGGGCTGGGGAGAACCTCACCCTGGACATACCAGCACCTTCCAGTCCACAGCTTCCTTGTAGTTCCCATCCTGGAGGATGGAGAGCTGGTGTTTGGAGTGGGAAGGGAAAGGTGGAGGTGGGAGCAGAGCAGGACGTTGTACGTGTCCATGTCCAGGTGGGATGTTCCACAGTCCTTTCCCAGGGCACAAGGAAAGGTGGGTCTCTTCAAGCACCCAAGAACAAGCCCCAGGGCCCTGGTGGTGGCCACAGGGCTGCACACACATCAGTGCTGGTCCCCTCAGCTCAGACCCCCAGGGATGTGTCTGGATCCCCTGGGGAGGTCCCAGGGCTGACACAGACACAGGTTCCCCATCAGCCCCACAGTCCACATCCAAAACCTCCCAATATTCAGGGCTTAAATTGCTCCCAAGCCAGGTGAGGACCTTGAGGGACTGACTGGAGGAGGCTCAGAGGTGACCTCAGCACTGTCTGGAAGTGCCTGAAGGGAAGTTCCAGCCAGGTGGGGGTTGGTCTCTTCTCCCAGGCACTCAGCAATAGGACAAGGGGGCACGGGGGGCTCAAGCTCTGCCAGGGCAAATTGAAGTTGAAGAGCAGAAAAAACTTCTTTGCAGAGAGAGTGCTCAGGCATTGGAATGGGCTGCCCAGAGAGGGGGTGGATTCCCCATCCCTGGAGGGTTTTCAGCTGAGCTTGGCCGTGGCACTGAGTGCCATGATGTGGTAAAGGGCCTGGAGTTGGCCCAAGGGTTGGACTTGATGATCTGGGAGGTCTTTTCCAACCCAACCCATTCTATGATTCTGTGATCTCCAGGTGAGGACACGCTGGGGAAGGCAATTTCCAGGTGGAGATGCCTTGGAGCCAGCCGTAGTGGTGGGAAGGCAATTCCCTCCTGTGCCAAGACCTCACTTGGAGCGTCCACAGCCCCCCCTGCAGCAGCTCTGGGGGTTCCCGTTTTCCCCACCATGGGCTGGAGGGGCTGGAAAACAGTCAAAATACATCAAATTCCTCTTGGATCCTGGATGTTTGAGGGGAAGGGTAGGATGTTGCCAGGGAGGATTTGGATGCAGGCCCCAGGACAAGGTCCATTCCATCTTCCCTGCCCACCAGGGAGGTGACATCACATCCAAACCCTCCTGCAGGTTTTTAATCCAATGGGTCCCACCCAGCTGCTGGTTCAGAGTCACATCAAAGCAACAGATAAACATTATTTTTCTTTAAAACCCCAACAATTCCAGCACTTGTCCCAAATGCAGCTTTATTAGAGAGATCTCCTGCCCTCTGGTGTCTCCCAGGGCAAAGTGAGTCAGGGATTCCACGAGTTCCCTCAGGTTTAAGGCACGAGGTGCCATCAGCCAGTGAGGCTCTCCAGCTCCTGGACTCCTGGAAATGGGATTTACTCCATTGTCAGGGGATAAAAGGGTGATCAAAGTTAGAGGTGAACAAGAAATTCACCTGGTAGAGTGGCCAGGAAGGGATCCAAGTGCTCAGTATAGCTCCAGGCTGTATTTAATTGCTGTTTGCCAATGCTGAGAGCCCCCAGCGGACAGCAGAGACATGTCTGGGCACAGTGGAGCTGGGATTGTTGGAAATACTCAAAAATCTGGACACAGGCCTGGGCAACAGGCTCTGCTTGGCCCTGCCTGAGCAGGGGGTTGAACCAGACCAGCTCCACAGGTCCATTGTCACCTTAATCCCCCCTCCACAGGTCCATTGTCACCTCGACCCCCCCTTGTTCTGCTGGCAGGGCTGCAGTGACAGGCACAGCCCACACATGAGCCCCACACGCCCCACTCGTGACCCCACAGCGTGAGGGGCAGCCCCACAGGCTGGTGGCTCCCTGGGGACACAGGAAGGACATCCCTGGGTGTGCAGGTACCCTGAGGGCATCTGCAGCCAGAAGGGTGATTTAACGACAGAACCACAGCCACGGAATGGTTTGGGTAAGAAGGGACCTTAAAGCCCACCCAGAGCCACCCCTGCCATGGGCAGGGACACCTCCCACCAGCCCAGAGTGCTCCAAGCCCTGTCCAACCTGGCCTTGGACACTCCCAGGGATGGGGCAGCCACAGCTTCTCTGCCCAACCTGGGCCAGGGCCTGCCCACCCTCCCAGACACCAATTCCTTCCCAATATCCCACCCAGCCCTGCCCTCTGACAGTGGGAAGCCATTCCCTGTGTCCTGTCCCTCCATCCCTTGTCCCCAGTCCCTCTCCAGCTCTCCTGGAGCCCCTTCAGGCCCTGCCAGGGGCTCTCAGCTGTCCCTGGAGCCTTCTCTTCTCCAGGTGACCCCCCCAGCTCTCCCAGCCTGGCTCCAGCCCAGAGGGGCTCCAGCCCTGCACCATCTCCGGGGCCTCCTCTGCACTCGCTGCAGCAGCTCCACGTCCTTGGGCTGTTGTTGCCCAGGGCTGGGGCAGCCACAGCTCCTCTGGGACACCTGGCACAGGTGCCCAGGCCCCGATCCCCATCCCAATGCCCATCCCGATGCCGATGCCCATCCGCATCCCGCCCCGTTTCCCTCCCACTCCTCCCAGCGCGGTCACGTGACTTCCGCGCCGATGCGGAGGACTTTGGGAGGTGCGGCAGGCCGGAAGTGGCGTCAGCGCCGCGCGACCGGAAGGCCCGGGAGGAGGAGGAGGAGGAGGCGCAGGGGGAAGGCGGCGGCGGCGGCGGAGCGGCCCCGGTGAGTCCGGGCCGGGCCCTGCGCTGCCCCTCGTTATGGGGTGTGTGTGTGCTCGGGATTGTGTGTGTGTAGGCCTGAGCGGCGGCGATGCGCCTCCCACCGCTGCCCTCCTGGCGCTCGCCCGGGGGAAGGGACTGGCCCGGAGATGGTGCAGGGCTGGAGCCCCTCTGGGCTGGAGCCAGGCTGGGAGAGCTGGGGGGGTCACCTGGAGAAGAGAAGGCTCCAGGGACAGCTGAGAGCCCCTGGCAGGGCCTGAAGGGGCTCCGGGAGAGCTGGGGAGGGACTGGGGACAAGGCCTGGAGGGACAGGACACAGGGAATGGCTTCCCACTGCCAGAGGGCAGGGATGGGTGGGATATTGGGAAGGAATTGGTGTCTGGGAGGGTGGGCAGGCCCTGGCACAGGTTGGGCAGAGAAGCTGTGGCTGCCCCATCCCTGGGAGTGTCCAAGGCCAGGTTGGACAGGGCTTGGAGCACCCTGGGCTGGTGGGAGGTGTCCCTGCCCATGGCAGGGGATGGAATGAGATGATCTTTGATGTCTCTTCCAACCAAACCATTCTGGGATTCTGTGATCTTAAAAAAACGAGGGAAAAAAAACAAACCGTAAAGTGACAGTTTTGTTCTCTGTCATCATGAGCTGTTGGGGGGAAAAAAAATCCCTTTTCTCCAGCCCAGGCCTGGGTTCTCTTGGGGCTGTTGGCCAGAAGGAGCTGTTTTACCCCCACCATCTCATTCCCCTCCACTCCTCACACATCCCAAGGAAATTCCATCTGCTCTTGGCTGTGGGTGGAAGCACAGGGTGGTTTCTGGGGGGGTTCCTGTGCTTCCAAAAGCCCCTCCGAGTGTTCCAGAGGGACCAAAAGCCCTGAGAGCATTTGGGGATGTTCCTCTCTCCCCTTTCACGGAGCTGACACCCCGGGGTGGGCAGAATCCTTTTGGGAATGTTGTTTTCCAGATGTTCAGCTGTGAGTGTGACCCTTGGAGATGTCCCCATCCCTGAGCAGCTCCTCAAAGTGCATCCCCAGCTCCAAAACCCCCTGGTTTTTTGGAAGTGAGAATTCCAGAGAGACTTGCCCAGGGGTGGGAAGGGGTTTGGCTGTGCTGGGATGTGGAGTGGGAGGAGGAAGGAAGGCTGGTTGGTTGCTCAGGGTGAAGAGAGGCAAACCAGGGAGAGGTGTGGGATGAGCTGGAAGAGAAACAGTGTGGAAGCTGGAAATATCACAAAGATCTGGGCTAGGGGTGGGTGAAATCCTGGAAAAATCACTTGGACCAGCCCCTTTCCTTTCAGGGTGCTTGGAATTGTCTTGTCCCCCTACCCTGTGAGGGGTTTTTCTCTTTTTCTGCTGGATTTGGAGCAAAGGAGGGGAGAAACATCCCCTTTCCTGACTCATTTCCCAAGTGTGTCACAGCTCTACATGGAATCCGTGCAGGATATTCTTGGCAGCACCTCAGAGCCTGGGCTGGCACTTGGATTCCCTCCCTTTGAAGTGGGGCTGTTGCTGCTGGGAGGGGGATGTTCCTGGGAACAGCAGCACTGGCTTTCCTGGGAAACATCCCCTTCCACAGTGGGAATGGTTGTGTGTGAATAACCTGATGGGAAAATAGAGGAAGATGCACAAAGGCGAGGCAGGAAAGGGAGTCCCTGGGAAAGCCTTGGCTGGATAAATAAACGTCCTCTTGCTCAAGATGATTTTTGGAGCTTGATCCAACCCTTCCAAGAGTCTTCCAGGTGCTCTCTGAGGTGCTGGGTCCCTTCCAACTCAGGATATTCCATATTGGAGGAGGAGGTTGGAGGGCATGGAATGGGTTCTCCTTTCCCCTGTCTCCAGCATCCATCACCTGTGCCCACTCCAGGCTGGGCATCACAGCCAGGAGAGCCAGAAATGATCCTTTTTCCAGTCATTTCTTTGAGATCCAGCTCTTGGCTCAGGTTTTCCTGTCCAGCCTTGGGGGCTTTTCCTCAGACAGGCAGGAAGGGGCAGAGTCTTTCCTGCCTGGCACGATTTGGCTTCTCCTGCTGGGAGGGCACAGTCAGGGCCTGTGGGGCAGAGCCTGATCTGCACCAGGGGCTGCTTTGGGGTAAAAATGAGGTGCCCAGACAGCTTAGTGGCTGTGGAGCAGCTCACAATATTTACTGATTATCTTAAAATCACATGGGCCTCTCTGTTGTGCCCTCTCCTTGCACGGCTGTCTCCACAAATCTACATTTGGGTTTGCCTGCCTTCTTTTTTTTCCTCCTCCAGAGCCTCCTGGTCCTCCACCCCAGCTGGGTTTTTCACTTCTCAGTGAAAAAGGTGGGAGACATCCTTGTCTGCTGCCCTGGCACAGGCTGGGCAGAGAAGCTGTGGCTGCCCCATCCTTGGAAGTGTCCCAGGCCAGGCTGGACAGGGCTTGGAGCACCCTGGGACAGTGGAAGGGCTCTCTCACTCACACCCCCCAAATCCACAGTGTTCCCCCACCTCTTCCACCCCCAAAATTCCCATTTTGCTCCTGCAAAGCTGAGTTTGCCTGCACTGATCCCACATCTTTCCTAACAGGGAAGCTGTTGGATACAAGCAGAGCTCCGAGGGGTGTCCATAGGGATTTGTTTCCCCACGTGGGAAGCGCAAATTGTTTTGCAGCTGTGGCATCTCTGCCAGGCCTTGGCTTTCCTGTGTGCCCTGTGGCACTGAGGGAGGACCAAGGACTTGAAAGACGTGGAAAAGGCCTGGCTGGTGGATCTTTGGGTGGGATAAGGAAGTGCTGCCCCACACTGACCTGGGGCTTTATTTTTACCATCAGCATCTGAATCATCATGAATGGGTCTCCTTTGGCAGCCAGTGCAGGCTGGCACCACCCAGCTGGACTCCTGGCAACTTCTCATCCTCACCCTCCCTGCTGGAGCTGCTTCAGGCAGGACTTAGGAAGGCACCAGCCATTCTTAAGCCTCCTGTACCCTAAAAATAGGAGAAATGATCCCAACTCTGAAGTGTAAAGCTCTGTTCTCATTTCAGCATGTTACCTCTCCTGTGCTTTTCTCCCACTCTGCTTTGGGGCCACAGTTCTTCTTTCCTCCATCTGCAGGTTCTGGGCCAGTTTTCACTCCATGCCTTGGTTGTTCCTCATCCCATCTCCAGGTGCAAAGAGCAGCACGGCGTCCTGGATACTTGGACAGCTCCTCAGGTGGTGGTTGGTGTTTCAGACCACGATGACCAAAGCTCTGTTTGCACACACAAAGTCTCTTGAAGCTGCAGCTCTACTGCAAAAACACATTTTCATTGTTTAGAGCGAAACAAAAGCAGTTTGGGTCTCTTAAAAATGAAAAAATGATGATTTTTTTTCTTAACTCTCATAGTCTGTGCCAGGTTGGTTGTGTCTGCTGAGTATCAGGTGATACCTGAGTGCCTTGTACTCCGACTTCTGGTCACCTGGGTGCTTGTCCTGATGTGCCCTTGTCTGGGTGATGTTCCGTAGTGGCTTTGCAGGGAACCAGCTCCCTGTCCAGGGGACACTCCGGCATCTCCTCACTGTCAGTAGCATAAAGGATAAATTAAAACGTGCTGCCTGTGGGGTGGAAGCCACTCACTCTTCGTCTGCCCTTTTTTCAGTACCTGGAAGCAGTTCAGAGCCCAGTAAAGTTGTGATCCATGGCCACGGTGCTAATGTGCCGAAGACTCCCAAGGCTGAGCAGGGTGGCAGCGTTTTCGACCACAGCCAAGCGCGAGGCCGAGCGTGGGAGCGGCAAAAGCGAGCAGGAAAAGGAGGAAAACCCAGGGACAGCCAACACCAGGGCCGAATCCACGGCTACAATCCACCTGCTGAGCCCAGTGGACTACAGAGTGTTGTACAATCCAGCTGCCTATGCCAGGGGCAGGGCTGGCTCCCAGCAGCACGGGGATAGGGACAGCGGCCAGGCCCTTGGTGACACAGTCACGGGCACTGCCCAGACATTCCCTGCTGCCTCTTCCCAAACTTTGCCACCCATCAGGAGCGCCCCTCCCAAGTCCAACACGCTCCTCCAGCAGACCATCCTGGCAACACTCTCCAAGGAGGAAGAGAAGGACAGGTGGGAGGTGCATGACTCCAAGGAGGACCCGCGCATGTTTCAGAAGGGGAGGCCCGAGTACAGCTCTGTGAGCTGTGACAGCTCTGAGCCCGCACAGCCCCTCCCTGCAGAGGAAGGGGACTCCATTCTGGGCAGCGTGGCCGCGGGCGAGGGCAGCCCGGCGGCGCTCACGGAGTGTTTCCGCAGGCTGAGCCGTTTGCCGGCGGAACGACGCGCGGCGCTGGCGACCGAGCCCGGCTTTGACGTGCTGTGTCGCTGTGCTGTCACAGCCATGGGGCTCTTCAGCACCCCAGATCTCATCCACNCCCTGCTGGACGCGTGCGAGGCCGAGTTCTGCCGGCGGGCGTGGGACATGCAGCTGGAGCAGCTGCTGCTGGTGGCGGATTGCTGGCGCTGCCTGGAGCGCAGCGTGCCCTCCTACCTCTGCATCCTCTTCAGCTTTGCCAACCTGCACTGGAAAGACCTCACCTTGCCCCAGTTTGTGCAGCTGGTTTACATCATCGGGGAAGGCCGGCGGTCACCCGCGGACTTGGCGCAGAAGGTGGAGAGCACGATCCTGAAGCACTTGGAGTCCTTCACCCTGGAGGAGCTGGGTGCCATCTGCCTGGGGCTCTTCAAGTCCCTCAGTGGCATCTCTGACCACGTCATGAGGAGAATTGCAGACAGGGTCTCCCTGCAGATGGAGGACATGAGCACCTATGCCCTGGTGAATGTGCTCAAGATGCTTCGCTACACCCGCATGGACCACCTGCCCCTCCTGAAGGAGCTCGGGAAGGTGATTCCCAAGCGGATTCCTACTGTGAACATCCAGGGCATCATGCACATCACTCTTACCTATTCATCCCTGCACTACTTTGACGAGTGTGTTTTGGCTGCTGTGGCCACATCGTTGCCTTCCAAGGTGTCTTATTGCCGGAGCAAAGACGCTGCCAAGTTCCTGTGGTCGTTTGGGTGCCTGGACTATGAACCTCCCAACGAGGAGGAGTTCTACTCCAGCCTGATAAAACAGATACACAGAAAGCTCCATGAATTTAGGAAGTTTCCAGAGCATCTCCTTACTGCTCTGCTTGGCCTGGCATTTGTCAAACGCTTCCCAGAGGAGCTGATAGACTATGCTTTGAGGGAGGAGTTTGTCCAGAAAACAAGGGACAGTAAATACGAGCTCAGCAAGGACCTGTTCACCCTTGGGAAGAGCGTTGAAATCGAGTGCCCGACCTACCGAGGCAGCCGCCTCTCACCTCAGCTCTGTCAGGAGGTCACTGAGATGGTCTTGAGCTTTGCAGAGCAGGAGATCTATGTCAGGCCCGAAATCGTGGAAGCCACAACCCTCCTGGAGAGCATGTTGGGAGGCCCCGAGTACGTGAAGAACCACATGATCCTGCCCCACACGAGGTCGAGCGACCTGGAGGTGCGCTTGGCCATGGATGGACATCCCATCCCCTTCAACTTCAGCACTCCTGTGGCAGCCAAGAAGCTCAAAGACATCGGGGTCAGCCTAACAGATGACTTAATGGCTCAGCTTATAAAGGGGAGAGCTCAGTCTCCCGTGAAAGTGGAAAATGAAGGCAGGACTCCCAGACAGGAGAGAGGGGATGAAGCAGGAACACCACGCTCAGATGGAGCAATTCCTGCAGACACCAAATCACAAGCTGAACCTAAATCAGGGCGCTGTCCTGGAGCCCCCCCATCCCTCCCTCAGCCCCGGGAGGTGAGGCTGGCCCTGCAGGTGTCCAACAGGAACCACTACTGCTACGGCTCCAAGCGGCTGCTGGGGCTGCACTGCCTGAAGCGGCGGCAGCTGCGGCGCCTGGGCTACGTGGTGGTGGAGCTGCCCTTCTGGGAGTGGTTCCCTCTGCTGCGGCGCACGCGCTCCGAGAAGCTCAGCTACCTCCACTACAAGGTGTTCGACCCAGCACTGCTCCCCAGGGCTGGTTAGGGGGGCGTGGGGCTGGCTCAGAGCCCTCCCAGGGCATCCCTGCTGCTTGTTACTGGTTAAACTGGTCCCTGAGTGATGGTTAGTCTTTGGCAGGTGCTCTGGGCCTTGCTGTGTGGCCAGCTCTGCTCTGCTGACACTCCTGTGTCCCGTGTTCTCCTTCTGTACCTGGATCCTCAAATGCTCCCACAACAAATAAAACCTACTAACAAATCATTTTTCTCTGTGATTACTTCTTTCTCTGCCCTAAATCAAAGTGGATGGATCTGGTGGCTCTGTGAGAGCAGGAACTGATATTTGGGAGAGGATGTTTAGTGATGAAGCTGGGCTGGGTGCCAGGAGCACACACACACAATCATTTCCTCATTGTTCCCATCGAGCTGAGTTTCTCCTTTAGCAGGACAGACGTTGGATGCTGAGGGTGAGATGGAAGCTGGGGCTGAGGGTTGGGGTGTTCTGAGCCTGAGACATTAATTTCATCCTCCAAGGGCTTAAATTTCATGTCCACCATGCACATTCCTTATTGCAGCAGTTCCATAGTTGAGTGTAGGACACCAGGAAGCCACATGGTCATGGGTTCTAAACAGCTTTGTTTTAGATTCCTTATCCAAGACCTCAGAGGATTTTGCTGGCATAGAAAAGTAGAAAGCATTGTCCTTCAGGTCTGCATTTCACTGCCTCAGTGAATGATCTTTGTTCACCTTAGGGAAGACACACACTCAGAGAAACAAAAATCATAGCCATGGGTAAAAGGACCTCAGTGACCAACTTTTGCCATGAAGTTTGCAGCAGAACTTTCCAGAAGAAAGGATAGCAGTGACTCAGTGATGGAGAATAATCCATTTCCTTACTGAGGTATTGAACCTGGAAAAATAGCAGGGGGTGTTTAAGTCTGTCAGAGTCACAAACAGGTAGGAGAAAGTCCTATAAAATACACCTGAATGTCCATACAGAGCTCCTCATGCCAGGAGAGGACAAGCACAGGAAAGAGATTTGAGGGGAGAGAGAACAGAAGGAGAATCTTGAGTCTTCCCCAGGAAGGGAGCAAAGAGAGTTGAGTTGCCACTTCTCACAACACCAGTGCTGAGAGCCAAGTGAATTTACCTCTTGGTAAACTCAGTTTGGTTCAAAACGAACCCAAAGGAGCACTTTTGAGGCAGAACTTGTAGTTAAACGCTTGGTTTTCTCCTACAAGATGTGGATGCCAAAAGGTTTGGATTCCATATTGTGCTGAGTTTCATTTGGGGGATTTGTGCCTGGGATACCACCTCTCTCCTCTCAGATGCAGCTCATTAACTCTGCCTTTCCCTGGCAGCACCAAAGTGCCCCCAGAAGGCCAATTTCATTTGGGCTGAACTAACAACTTCAGCTGAAAATCATTAATGAGCTGCTTGTTCTTCAAGGAGGCAGTGAGTTCCTGATTTGCAAGGCTGCCCAAGGCAGTGACATATTAAAACTGGGGTTAATGTGAGGTTAAAGCTCTTACCTCACACATAATTTCATTCTTAAAAGGGATCTGATAGAGCCAATTCCAGCCACGTTTTTTAGAATGGAAAATCAGGTGTGGTCACTTGAGTTTCCTCAATGAGCATTGGCAGAAGAATCAGCTGTTGGTGTTCAGAACTCAGATACCTCCCTCAGAGCTATTCAGAGCTCTGCCCCTTGGAGTTACTTAACACTGATTATTAATATTTGTGGTTAATCTTGGCTCCCGCCAACTCCTGTGGCAGCTTCATGTGCTGTGCTGGTTCTTTACAAAACCTCCTGCATCTCTGATAGACTTTCAGATCTATTTGCTGGTCTATCCAATTTTTTTTTAGTAAAAATAGTGATTTTGTCTCTGATGTTTCTCCAGGGCTTCACTGATTAATGAGATTTTTTTCCTCTCAGTGCCCTCTCTCCACCACAATCTTTGGGTTTATGTTGGTTTCACCTCCTGGACTCAAATCTGAGCTACATTTTAGAAATTCCCAAGCCTTTAACTCATCCAGCCTCCAAAACATGAGATCTTTTCACTGTTCATGGATATTCACTGCCTTTATTTTTAATTATTTTCTTTTACAAGCTGAATCTGATGCTCAGAAAGTGACCCCTCTCCAGCTGCCAAGATGGTAATAAACGTCTGTCTCCCACAGTTCAAGCCAAGAATTCACTGCAACAAGGTAAAGGAATGGTGGGGGGGGTTTTAGGGAGCGTGAGGGATGCAGGGATTAGATGGAATGACATGCTGGGCTAACTGGGGAGGGTTCTCTGCCCCTCTGGGATAATTAACATCAACTGCTCTGATGTGGCACAGACTGAATGTGGGAGGGGAAAGCCCAAATTTTGCAGGATCTCATGACTAGACGGTGTAACGTGCTCTCAGGTGTGTGTTCTTTGACCTGAGATCCCTTTTTCCCTGCAGCATTCCAGCCTTCCCTTTTCCAGTGGAACACACACCTCTTCACAATGTTTGCTGAAGTTACTTCCCAAGTAATTCTGTTTTCATTCAGCACATCAGAATTTCTTAAGAAACTCAGTTTTAGTTCAGAGCTATTTTTATGTTGTAAGTTTCCACACCAACTCACCCCAAATTCCAGGACAGCCTTGGATTTGTAGATATTGTGCTGTAAAAACAGCAGCACTGGTGTGACCACCCCTGCAGGTGGTGTGTGGGGACACCCAGCCATGCCATGGAGTGTGATTGTCATGAGCAAGACCTTATAAAACAGGTGCAGTAAATAGATATTCCTTGCTTTTATTTGTTCATTTAGCAAGTGCTGCAGATTTCTTAGGCCCCAAGACTTCCAGGAAAGGGAATGGGTAGAACCAGCCTTGCCAGGAGCAGAGCAGAGGATGGGATTGGATGTCCTGGGAGACAGAAGATCTGGTTTGGGATGGGCAGGGTTGGTCCCAGAGACTGGCTGACCTCCAGAGGTTTCTCTGGGATCCTGTGCTGATTCTGACTGCATTTCCACACAGCAGGATAAGCTGACCTAAGGAAAAAGAGACTGAAAGAGGAGACTCCCATCTCCCCCTGCACATCCTCTGCTCCCAGCCACCCTCTCCCACTTATTTATTTCTCTGACCCAGACAAAACCACAAACCATCCCTAATTTTCCACTCTTCCAGCAGTTAAATCAGCTCTGCCTGTGGCTGAGCACGTGACAGAGGCTGCAGGAAGAGGGAATGGCTGGAGGATGGTGGGAGTGGGTCTGCTCTGCCTCAGAGCAGGGATCTCCTGCCTTGTCTTGGCTGAACATAAACCACAGCCTTGGCGCTTGTTTGATTCTTGAGAACCTGCCTAAGTGCTTGTGAAATTAGTTTTCCTTTGATTTTCTTGCTCCAAACTCAATCCAGTTTTCTCCTGGAACACAGATCTCTGCCGATGGCTACGAAGTGGAGAACCTGATCTCCGAAGACCTCGCCCGGAGGAACCGCGGCTTCCGCAGCGAGTACTTCATCAAACCCCCGGTCCACGTCACCATCTCTTTTCCCTTCAACATCGAGATCTGCAGGATTAACATCGACATCTCCTCGGGGGGATACCAAACTTTCTCCGGGCTGGAAGTTTACACCTCTACCTCAAGCCACAAAACCTCTTGGCAGAGCCCCGAGGGGCAGTTCTCAGGTCTGGCCGGGCAGCCTGTGTCGGACAAAGACACCTTCACACTGGTGGGCAAAGCTGTCCTGAAAAATCAAAGCAAAGTGACTTTTGGCCACAGAGGCTTCAAGCCGAGGCCTCCCTTCCATCAGATGGAAAATGTCTTCTCCTACCCAGGCTCTGTGTCCCAGGACCTCTGGAACAAAGGCCCCTCCTCACTCAGCAACGTGTCGCACCTGAAGATCTGCATCACACACGTGGCTGGGGGCGGTTTGCCGAGCATCAGGAGGCTGGAGGTGTGGGCACAGCCTGCCAAGTCGTGCCCACAGGAGGTAATTGAGGGCGTCTTCCAGGTGGCCTCCCAGTTCCTGGCCCAGGACACCAGCACCCTGAAGCCAGAGCTGTGGACACCGATGGAGAGCGACTGCGTTCCCTTCAGCGCCAACGACAGCGAGCAGCACACCCTCCGCAAGCTGGTGGATGTCGTCCAAGACATCCCTGAGGAATTCCTGGACCCCATCACGCTGGAGATCATGACTTTGCCCATGCTCCTGCCCTCTGGGAAGGTCATCGACCAGACCACCTTGGAAAAGTGCAACCGGAGCGAGGCGTCCTGGGGGAGGGTTCCCAGCGACCCCTTCACTGGGGTGGCCTTCAGCCAGCACTCGCAGCCCCTACCTCACCCCACCCTCAAGGCCAGGATAGACCACTTCCTCCTGCAGCACAGCATCCCTGGCACCAACCTGCTGGGCAGGGCTCATGCCTCGGAGACCCTTGTGCCCTCTTCCATAACCATGTCCTCTCTGAAAAGGAAAATGGACTGCCTGGACCAGGGCTCTGTGCAGCCACCCTATTTTTCTGCTACAAACTTACTTGTCTCGTCTACCTCAGAGAGCAGTGCTAAAAAACTGAGAACTGACAGTGACTCCCATCTGATCCAGATGGACTGTTCCACAGGTATTGTGGCTCCCTCGCTCACCTCTGCTTCTTCAGGGTTGGGACAGCCTGAGGTTGGGTTTTCAAATCCAAAGGCTCCAGCACAGATTGCCATCCCACCTCTAGGAAGCTCCCAGGCTGTATTTGGCTGTGTATTGGTGTGGGGGGGGCCAGGTCGTTTCATTCACCTCTGGTGTTGCCTATCCAGCCTCCTGGTTTGCTCAGGTCCCTGTGTTTCCCTTTTAGTTTGGATTTCCTTTCTCCTCCTCCCTGTCCATGTGGAGTCAATGTTTCTCTCACTGTGCTGGTTTGAAGGTTCTTTATCCAGGGGGATTTAGTATGTGCTGCAAAACCAGGAAAAGGAAGTGTCTGGTGGTGCAGTGGGGTTGGCACAGGGAGTCCTGGCTGGGTGGATCTTACCAGAAGGAGGGAGATGGGGAGAAAAACAAGAATGGGACATGCTTGGAACCAACCACAGCAAGGGAATTGCAGGCAGTGCTGCCTCCAGAGCAGGGAGGAGGGACAGCCCAGTCTGGGAGAGACTTGCAAAAGGTTTGCAGGTGGTAAAAGCAGAAAACTAGATAGAAACTGCATTAGACAAGGGATGTGACTTGTGGCTACAGCAGAAGGAAGTGGGCACTGGTTTCCTTTTATCCATGGTTTTCTCAGTGATCTGGTAGCAACACTGCTGGGAATACAAAACTTTCTCCCAGTCTGGAGAAAAGGAGGCTCAGGGAGGACCTTCTGGGTCCTCACAACTCCCTGCCAGGAGGAGAGGAGACAGGAGGGGTTGGGCTCTGCTCCAGGGAACAGGGACAGGAGGAGAGGGAATAGCTTTAAGGGAGGTTTAGGTTGTATATTCAGGAAAATTTCTGCATGGAAAGGATTGTCCAGCCCTGGCACAGCTGCCCAGGTGGAGTCCCCATCTCTGGAGGGATTTCAAAGCCATATGGATGTGGCACTTGAGGACATGGGTTAGTGGTGGCCTTGGCAGTGCTGGGGGATGGTTGGACGGGATGATCTTAAGGATATTTCCAACCTAAATGATTTTATGATTCTGTGAAGGGGATTTAAAAGAGCAGGACCCAGTAAAGGGCTCACTTGATGCAGAGATCATTAAACTGAGTTCCTGCTTGAGGTAACGATCCCACTGGAGGAGGAAAGGGATCTTAAGCTGGGAAGTGGGAAAGAGATGGGTTTAGCAGCTCGTAGTCAGATGAGGCAGAAGGGAGCAGCCGTGCCCCTGAGGCTCTGGGCTGAGCAGGAGGCTGACAATACAGGTGTGTGGGTATCTCCTGGTCACACAAGGGCTGGATCTTGAGGCAGGTAAGTCCAGTTTTCTTGTCTTCTCTAACCTAGTGGTCTAAACCATCTCAAGAAGTGGCCCAGAGCTGCTGACTGCTGAGACCTGTCACTGCCTTCACCTTTCTCCCAAAGTGCCAAAAAATGTTTTGAAGAAAAAGCTCAGGTGGTGGTTTGATTTAAAACAAATTCTTTGAAAATACCTGTTGTTTAGTGGTGCTGGAAAGAGCAGGGAGAAGTCAGACTGGATATTTCTGCTCTGATCCCTCAGTCTAGAGCTCATTCTCTGGTTTAGGAGGACTCATGGGTTGTTTTGGTTGCAGAGGTGTGTAACAGGTCCTGCTGGGATGTGCTCAAGCCCCCCAGGAGCAGAGGCTGCCCTGGGGTTCCTGGAGCTCCCAGGGGAGCTGTGACAGTACATAATTAAAGGCACAGCGCTCAGCCCAGGGAGCTGTGCTTCAAATGTCATCAGCCTTGATTGCTGGGGCAAATGTGCAGCACTAATTCCTAGAGCTTCCTCTGGGAGATGGATTTAACAGAATTAGTGATGCAGACAACATTCTTTTAATGCTGAGTCTTAATTAACGCCGTCAGAATCTCACAGGACAGGACAGGCTCTGCTGGGAGGGTCCAGCCCTGGGGTTTGGGCTCAGAACTGAGACAGAGGGGCAAAAACAAGCCCCACAGATTTAATTTGTGGTTTAAATGTTATCCATGAGCTGCACAGAGCAGGGTTGGCAGTGCTGGGCTGGGATCCACAGGGAAAGGGCTGAGAGAGCGCCTGAGGCTTCAGGGCAAAACAGGTTTCTGGGTTCTTTGGGGTTTTGGCCTTTTTGAGACCTGCAGGTGCCTACAGGAGTGGGGAGCCAGGGTGGGGGTGGGCTCTGCTTCCAGGGAACAAGGGACAGGACAAGAGGAAAGGGCCTCAAGTTGCACCAGGGGAGGTTTAGTTTGGATATTGGCACAGTTTCTCCATGGAAAGGGCTGTCCAGCCCTGGCACAGCTGCCCAGGGCAGTGGTGGAGTCCCCATCCCTGGAGGGATTTCAAAGCCCTGTGGTGTGGCACCTGGGAACATGGGGCAGTGGTGGCCTTGGCAGTGCTCATTTGGCTGGACTGGATGATCTCAGAGGGCTTTTCCAACCTAAATGATTTTATGAGTCTATATAAGCTGGCACTTATAGGACACCACAGGAATTTCTGGTTGTAATCCATAGGGTTGTCACCTTTAGGACCCAGCGGAGATGAGACAGTCCATCCCTATCCAGGCACCTTGGTGGGGAAAAGACACCTCCCAAGAAAACAAGTAGCAGGGCTCCTAAAATTCTGAGTGTTGTCCCCAAGGCTCAGAGCCACAACAGCATTTCTTTAGCACATTTTTTCCCGCTGTCTACTTCTTGATCTTGTTCATCCTTTTACAGACCTGCTTTCTGCACTCCCCTTTTACAGACCTGCTCTCTGCGCTCCCCTTTTACAGACCTGCTCTCTGGGCTCCCCTTTTCCAGCNCCAGACCTGCTCTCTGCGCTCCCCTTTGCCAGACCTGCTCTCTGCGCTCCCCTTTGCCAGACCTGCTCTCTGCGCTCCCCTTTGCCAGACCTGCTCTCTGCGCTCCCCTTTGCCAGACCTGCTCTCTGCGCTCCCCTTTGCCAGACCTGCTCTCTGCGCTCCCCTTTGCCAGACCTGCTCTCTGCGCTCCCCTTTGCCAGACCTGCTCTCTGCGCTCCCCTTTGCCAGACCTGCTCTCTGCGCTCCCCTTTGCCAGACCTGCTCTCTGCGCTCCCCTTTGCCAGACCTGCTCTCTGCGCTCCCCTTTGCCAGACCTGCTCTCTGCGCTCCCCTTTGCCAGACCTGCTCTCTGCGCTCCCCTTTGCCAGACCTGCTCTCTGCGCTCCCCTTTGCCAGACCTGCTCTCTGCGCTCCCCTTTGCCAGACCTGCTCTCTGCGCTCCCCTTTGCCAGACCTGCTCTCTGCGCTCCCCTTTGCCAGACCTGCTCTCTGCGCTCCCCTTTGCCAGACCTGCTCTCTGCGCTCCCCTTTGCCAGACCTGCTCTCTGCGCTCCCCTTTTACAGACCTGCTCTCTGCGCTCCCCTTTGCCAGACCTGCTCTCTGCGCTCCCCTTTTCAGACCTGCTCTCTGTGCTCCCCTTTTCAGACCTTGTGTCCCATGAGCAGAAGCTGTCGGAGAGCCTGGACACTGCCCTGACCTCAGCACTCAGCTCCATGCCCTCTTTCACGGCCAAGCTGATGAAGAGCCAGCAGCAGGCTCTGAGTGAGGGAGGCTGCAGCAGCTCCTGGAGTGTGGGCACAGTCCTTGGTAAGCAACAGGCACCTCTGGATACCTTTAGAAGCGAGGGGGGTGAGGATAATTGGGGCTGGCTTAACAGGGAGGGTTGTGCTGCTGCCCAGCATCTTGCTGTGCCTCTTCACACCCCAGAATATTATCTGTTCAATGTAAAAATAATACATTGTCTTCCAGCAAGCTTTACTTCACAATCTTTAACTATATCTCAGCAGTGTAGTGGTTCATTCTCCCACTGAGGCAGGTTAGACCTTGCTGACCCCCAGGAATTGTGGGATATTGTCCATTCCCGTTGTCAGAGTGGGTTGCATGTGAGTTCTGTGACAATGGGATAACCCAAAAACCCTTGCAGGTTTGGGAAATCCTTGCAGGGGTGATCTGGGATGTGTTATACTGGGACACAGTGCTCAGCCCAGCCTGCTCCAGGTTAGTTCACTGCTCCCAGAGCTCTGCATTTTTAGCTGAGTGGCTTTAGTGTTGCCTGTGAGCTTCATGGAGCAAACCAGGGAGCTGCCACGTGAATGGGGAGTGAGTTTGGTAGGGAGATGCCACTGGAGAGCTGTAAATCCAGCAAATATGGAGGCCTTTCAGTGCTTGAAGTGGGCCTGTAAAAAAGAGGAAGAGCAGTTCTTTACACAGGCAGATAATGATAGGACAAGGGGGGATGTTTTTAAACTAAAAAAGTGGGTTTAGATTGGCTCTTAGGAAGAAATTGTTCCCTGTGGGGGTGAGCAGGCCCTGGCACAGGTTGGGCAGAGAAGCTGTGGCTGCCCCATCCCTGGAAGTGCCCAAGGCCAGGTTGGACAGGGCTTGGAGCAACCTGGGCTAGTGCAGAGGGTGGAACTGGATGGTCTTTTAAGGTCCCTTGCAACCCAAATCATTCCATGATTCTTTGAAATGCCACATGACACCCTGACCCTCAACAGGAACAGGTCACAGCAACAACACCACAGGCCAACCAGCCACGTGTTTGCCCAGAATCCCATCAGGACTGAATGCATAAAAACCAGGCTGCCATGTCCTTGCTGGCTTCATCCCACCTGCTGCCTAGATACTCTCATCCTGTTGTGTGTGCATTCCCAAAATTATTTCTTTGGGACTCTGGAAAGCATTGAACCTTCAGGTGTCCCTCCCCAGGCTAATGCCCAGTGCTGGCTCCCCTCCTCTGGGTGAGGCTCTGCCTGTCTGTGGCCAAAAATGGGTTCAGAAGGACCAGGTGGCCCCATGGAAGAGCCAGAACTGTCTGTCTGTCTCTTTCTGTCTCTGTCTTCCTCCCCAAACAGCTTTTGCTGTTTCACAGTGACATTCAGCTATTAAGTATTTTCGTGTCCCCTCTAAAATTGCGTCTGTTTAAGAGCTGACTGAGTAGCCCTTGATGGGTCATGTGTGACAGGAATGCAAAGTGATACCTAAAGCATTCCACTTGGGAATCTGCTGCCTTTAATCCACATTGGAAAAGCGTGAGGGAGGATGAGTTAAGTCTCAGTAAAAGTGAAAAGCCCTTTCTTAGTCATCTGTCCTCAATTAAAAGCCTGATGGTGCAAGTGCTGATGTGATCCAGCCTTCTCTGAGCACAACCTGCCCTGGAGGATGGACCATTCCCTTTCCTTATGGCAGTGACAGAGGAAATGGGCACAGTCCTGAGCCATGAGTGCTCTGTGTCTGTGGGAATTGGGGCCTTTGATTCCTGGGCAGGACTGGGCACAGAAGGGGTGGCTCAGTCTAGACCTGTCACCCTGCCTGTCCATTCCACTTCTCCTGTCCCCTTTTTTTTATAGTCTTAAGCTGTGCTGGGGGGAGGTTCAGGTTGGACATCAGGAGTAATTTCTTCATGGAAAGGGTAGTTAAGCATTGGAAGGGGCTGCCCAGGCGGGTGATGGAGTCCCCACTCCTGGGAGTGTTTAAGGGAAGCCTGGACGTGGCTCTAAGAGCCCTGGCCAGGGTGACACGGTGGTGATCACAGAATCCCAGACTATTATGAGTTGGAAGGGACCCACAAGGGTCATCGAGTCCAACTTTTAAGTCAAGGGCCCACACAGGGGATTGAACCCATGACCTTGGCGTTATTACAACCAAGTTTTAACCAACTGAGCTAATCTCAGGGTCAGTCAGTCATAGGCTGGGCTTGATGACCTCTGAGCTCTATCCCAACCCAAAAGATTCTGTGATTTGCAGAGCACGGCAGGAGCAGCCAGAGCCAGGGATGCGCTTGCTGTGGCAAAACCTTCTCGTCCTACTTCAAACCGGAGCCCATTTACCAGCTGCCCTGCGGGCACCTCGTGTGCCGGCCCTGCCTGGCCGAGCGGCAGAAGGCGCCGTCCCCCCTCCAGTGCGGCAGCTGCAAGAGGTCGGCAGCCACCCAGGACGTCAGGAGGGTTCACTTCTGACCCCACCGCTGCCGGCAGGACGAGGACAAGGAGCTGCTGTTGTTCCCCCTGGACCCGCCGGAGCATCAGCGACCCGTAGGAGGAGCCGGAGAGCGGAGAGGACTCGGTGTGGTGCTTGCGGAGCAGTCGAGGCGGGGGTTACAGCACCGCGCCGGGGCCGGGCGAGCTGAGGGTAACAAAAGCCATAGCTTCTTTAGCGAGGAACATGTATTTATACAGGACTGATCTCCACCCGCCCTCCCACCACCTCCCCGTGGCTCAGTGGTTTAGCTTTAGGTGCCTTTCGGACCGCGAGTGCAGCTTCCCTGGGAGCTCAGACTACACCTCTGACCAGCAGCCCTTCGGTTGTGGAGCAGGAAAAGTCCTTGTGAGTGACAACACGGAAGCTCCCTGACTTCCCCTCCCTTCCCCACCTCACCTCCTCCTCCCTAGAGCACATCCTTCCTCCTGGAATCCTCCTTCATCCTGGAATCTAGTGGTGAGAGGCCGTGGTACAGGTGTGAGGAGCTGGCAGTGATCTCACCCTGTTCATACCAACTCTTGTAGAAAAGCCATCCCATCCCACCCGACGTCCCTCTTGGTTTATGTCGTGTGACCAGACCAGCTCCCTGCTGGCTGATAGACATTTAAGCCTTAATAAAATGTTTAAAGTCAGGTATCTCCTTCTGGCTCCTAATTGGTCTCATTGTGTGGCTTAATGATGTCGTGAAGTGAATCTCTGTGCAGAGCAGGAACAAATGGGCTGGGAAAAGCTAAACCAACACACAGGAGCTGCAGACCCACGAGGTTGAGAGGGGTTGTGGCAGCAGCCTCAGGGATCACAGAGTTGATACTCAGACACTGCACTTGTGGGTCTGAGCTTCAAAGAGCTGCTCAGGGAAAAGCCAGGAGGAAAATCACTGGGATATGTTCCATCCTGGATTTGCCAGGAGTAAGGTGATAGCAGAGGGTTTGTCACCTAACTCCCTACTGTTGGCACTTAATTGGTAATGTCTCTGACCTGGCTGATGTTCTGGGCCATAAAGAGCCTCCAGCTGACTCAACTTGTCTTTGTCTCACCTTTATTTGCTCTCAAGAGGCACCTGAACAACCTGTTGTGTTCCTGACATGGGAAGGAGCTGCTCATCCACTGGAACACAGCTTTGTCCTGGCACCAAACTGATCCTGCTCAGCATCAGCAGGTGTTGATGGCCTGTGTCTCCACTCAGAGCTAAAATAGAAAACCCCACGTCTTTAAGTAAGAAATGCTTAAAAAAGAGGCCAAAACTTCCTAAAAATCCCACGATTCAGAGGCAGCAAAATCCGCCTAATGCAGTGGTGGTGTGATGTTTGCAGTGAGCCATCCTGGGGTGATTCAGCTCTCACACCTCCTCCAGCAGGATCTCCAGGAATGGGAGGAGGGTGGGCCCTGCAGGAGCTCCCAATCCACACAGCTGTCGCCTTCTCTGGTGCTAACAGAGCCTGGATGCTCCCAACAAAACCCAAAGCCGCTGGTTCAGATAAGTATCTCCAGTGCCCAGAAGTTGCTTGTGATACCCTGCTGGGCAGTGATCCAGGTGGGAGCCATTTCTTGAGTTATCTCTCGGTTCCCTTCGCTCTGCAGGTACTGAGCACAGAGCACAGGTTGGAATGGATGTGGTGGTGTTTGAACATCAGGTCCCTCCTCTGCTCAGAGAAGGGCTCGTCCCCACCTTGTATCCACTTTCTCAGAGCCTTCTTCCCCCAGTTTCTCGTCCTCTTAACCCTCTGGGACCCTTTGGCAGCACGTTCACCTGCTGTGGCCCTTCTTGCTGGGGATCCTGGGATTAGTTTTCCTCTGTACTCGTATCTTGGAGTTCAGGGAAGTACCCTGTGTCCCATCTAGGGGTGAATGCCCCTGATCCTGGGCACTGAAAACCCTGTGGGCACAGGGAGCCTCTCTGGACCCCAAGGCCTGGGCGGTGGATGACACAAAGCCAGGAATTCCCATGGCTTCCTCTGCCAGGACCCACAGCAATCCCTCCTCAGCTCCCAGACACCACCAGCAAATTTATTCCCAACACCAAGCCTGTCTTCTCCATGGGAGGTGTGGAATGGCCTTTGATTGAGGCCATTTGAGCCATTTCCTCTAGTGCTCTCTGAGCATTTTTCAGATAAATCCATCCCTTGTTGGTCAGTGACCTCCCAACATGACGCCCACACCCCAGTGGGATGGATTTGGACAGAGAGGCCATCAAGGAAGCATCCCAACCAAGCCTGATTTCCTCTAAACAAGCATCAAGCTGTTTTCCAGCTCTCACAGGAGCAGAGGAGCATCTTTAGCCATGACATGGAAAAGGGAGGTGCCTGCTCAGGCAGGGGTGCAGGACCCCCCTCTCCACCAGCCCCCAACAGCCATTAAACCCCCCTGAGCCATGGGGTGACAGTGACATGTTTGTGGCAGATCCATTTGAGGAGCATTAGTCCTCCCAGGCAGGAGCAGGGAGCTCTCCCATGCCAATCTCACCTGCCCTGTGTCCCCAGGCCATCAGTGATGCCTTAAGAAGTTTCTCCTTCGTTGCTTCATCCCCTCTCCAGCCATGGTAAAGGCAGGAAAATGCACGAACTGGTGAAATCCATCCTGTTTTCCAACATCCTCTAATTTATTCTGGTTAAATGTGGGCATTCTAATTTATCCTGGTTAAACTTTGGCACTTGGTGCTCTGTGTGCTGCAGCCAAGCACAGTGACCTCCATCCCTTCTCCTGCCTCTGGAGGGGCTCTCACAGACCTTGTGGAAGGCTTCAGAGCTAATGAAGCTAATGAGCTTCCACTGTTAGGGATGGATGGGAGAGGTTTAAATTGGATATTCAGGAAAATTCCTTCATGGAAAGGGTTGTCCAGCCCTGGCACAGCTGCCCAGGACAGGGGTGGAGTCCCCATCCCTGCAGGGATTTAAAAGCCATGTGGATGTGGCACCTGGGGACAAGGTTTCATGGTGGCCTTGGCAGTGCTGGGGGAACAGTTGGATGCCATCATCTTATCTTAGAGAGCTTTTCCGACCTGAGCGATTCCATGAGCTCTGTGGTTGAGCCCCTCAGGCAGCCCCAGCCCCTTTGCTGGTGCCTACAAGAGCTGGGGCGCTATGTTGGCTGAGCAGGGGGTGGTTTTGAGGGTGCTGCTCCCTCCCCAGCCCAGGGCAGGCCTTTAGGGCTTCCCTCACTCCCAAGGAGATCCAGGATCCGGATGGCAGCCGCTGGCTGTGCCAATGAATGCCACGGCAAATGTCATTAGGAGATCAGTGCTAACAAGGGGGCATCCTCTGGGGCCCCAGGAAGAGCAGGGACGTGACAGAGCAAATCCAGTGCTGGAGACATGGAGAAGGGACCCTGGGACGGCTCTGGGGGCACCTGGGACATGACTTTGTCTAGGATGGGGGTCCTGCATCATCCCAGGTACCAGAGGACACCAGAGCCCAGCAAGGATGTTCCCAGCTGGCTCTGCCCACCCCTGTGAAACCCCTCACCCCGAGGTCTCTTGTCCCATGACTCACCTCAAGTGACCCCAATATTTCCCCCCTCCAAAACCCCATTTTCATGTTTGCTACCCACTTTTCCCTCTCTCTCCCGCCTCACCCTCCCCTTGATTCCTGTAAGTGATTCCACGTGGTGGCTGCGGAGCCTCTGCAACTTGGAAAAACATTTTATTAACCTTCCTTGACTTTATAGAGCATAATTACATTTTAATCTCATATCCCTGCGTTATCATTCCAGACACAGAGTCATTTGAATGCAGATCATTCATGACTTAATGTAATTTTACGATACAGTAATGAAGAGACGGAGCAGGAGCGCGGAACACCCAATTTAGAGCTGACATTTGGGGTTCTTCTAAAGAAAAGTTTTCCCAGCCGAGGGCTTTGGCGTCCTCCTCAGCCCTGAAACGTAAGTGGGTTTCGGCTCCCGCTGTGAAGGGATGGATTGGGATGGGGAAACGTGGCTGGTGCTCATAATATTGGTCATTAAATCCCCCATGGCTGCCCCACGTGGGTGGTTCAGCGTCATGGGGCAAATTTGGGAACTTGCTGCTCCATTGGTCTCGGGGAGAACTGAGTCAGGGGGTGCATTACCTCCACACCTCTGGAGGGGGGAAATCACCCTCATGTTAGCCACCAAAAAGACCCCCAAACCAGGACTGTCGCCCCCCAGGTTGATCCATACTCCAAAATCACTGGGCAGGAGCTGGGAGCAGGCTGGGCCCCCCCCAGCATTGCCAAATGAAGAGCTTCCCCCTCTCTGTGTGCCTCGGTTTCTCTTGAGGGGCAAAGGGATGCTCTGGGGCTCAGCCTCTCCAGCATCCCTGCTTTCTACAGAGCTTTTTAAAGTCTTTTGGTTTCCCAGGGTGGGTTACAGCAGAGTCACAGTTTCCTTGGGGATTTTGGAGCAGAGCAGCCCCTTCCCCACCCAGGGCACTACAGTTCCCCCTTGCTCCAGCCAGGGCTGAGCTGTTCCAGGGCATTGATCCAGCAGAAAAGGAATGTCAGTAAGGGGAAGCAAATGGGGGGCACGAATGAGGGGGGGGGGGGAACCCACATTCAGCCACCCCAAGTGACATCCAGGCTGATTTTTATCATTCTCTGCCTCAGTTCCCCACCTTTGACAAAGATGAGTCAGGGTAGAAAACCACCCCAGAGCTGGGCCACAGCTGGCAGCACCCCCCACTGCCCACCCTCCCTGCCAGCGCCCCCAAACAAGCCCCTCCTCCTCCTCATGAGCCACGCCCAGCATCTTTTGGGAGGGAGTGAGGGGGTGGGTGCTCGTAGGTGCCCAATTCTCCTCTGCATATTCATTTCACTTTGCTGTGTTGCTGGAGAAGGGATCTGGGACTGGCAGGAATATTCATGGCTGGATGGTGCAGGGAGAGAGGGGGTTGCTGCTGTTTTCCCTGTACAGATATTACCCAGGTTTTCCTGCCTCCTTGTCTCTTGGAGAAGGGGTGGAAGAGGTGGGCAAGCCGTGGGTGACACTGATGGGTCCCTTTGGCCCAGGCCCTGGGGTGCCCTGCCCTGCACCCCAGTGCTGCAGCCCAGCCCCTGGGGTTTGGGGTGTATTTGTGCACTCGGGGGTTCTCCCCCAGCCCCAACCCCATCACTCCCCTCCAGCATCCCCTCCCAGAGCAGCGGCAGTCAAACCAGCACCTTCCAAAGCAGCATCCCACCCCAAAGGAGCATCCTCAAAACCATCTTTCCTCCCAAACCAGCATTCTCCAAACCAGGGTCCCTTCCAAACCAGCATCCTCCAAACCAGGGTCCCTCCCAAACCCGCATCCTCCAAACCAGGGTCCCCCCCCACAAACAGCATCCTCCAAACCACCATCCCTCCCAAAACAGCATCCTCCAAACCACCATCCCTCCCAAACCACCATCCCTCCCAAAAAAGCATCCTCCACACCAGCATACCCTCCAAATCAGCATCCCTCCCCAAACCAGTAACCCTCCCCCAAAGCAGCATCTGTCCCAGAGCAGTATCCTCTAAAGCAGAATCCCTCCCTAAACCAGTAACCTCCAAACAAGCCACCCTCCCCAAACCATTATCCCTTCAGAGCAGCATCCCTTACCAAACCAGCATTGCTCCCAGACCAGCATCCCTCTGATATCAACACTCCTCCCAAAATCTGCATCCCTCCAAACCAGCATCACTCCCAGAACATCATCCTCCAAAACTTAAATTCCCTCCTAAACCACCACATTCCAGATTCTCATCTCTCCCTAAGCCAGCATCACTGCCAGGCCAGTACCCCTCCCAAGCCCTCATTCCTGCCCAAACCAGCATCACTCTCAGGCCAGCATCCCACTGAAACCACCATCCCTCCCCAAATCTGCATCCCTCCAAACCAGCACCACCCCCAAACCAGCACCCCTCCTAAAATCTGCATCCTTCCCAACCCCACGCCTCCTGAATGAACATCTGTTCCCAAACCAGCATCCCTCTCAAGGCAACACATTCCAAACCCGCATCCCTCCCAAAGCAGCATCTTCTGAAGGAGCACCCCTCCCAAAACCTGCACCCCCTCATCCAGGTCCCCTTTCCAAGCCCTGGCCATGCCAGGGCTGGCCTGTGCCCCTCGGAGCAGCCATGGGTGGGATTCACCAGCCCCGAGTGTTGCTGCACTGAATCATCTCAATTACAGATTTGCTTGGATGTGATTAGGGAGGAAAAAAAAACAAGAAAAAAAAGAAAAACACAACAACAACAAAAAACCACCAACCCATCCCTCTTCTTCCTCCTCCTCCTTCCCTTGGGAAGGGGCGACGGCAGCATAAATAGGAGCTGTCTCAGCACGGGGCCAGCACAGCGCGAGCGGCTCTCCCTGGCACGCGTGGCACAGCCCCGGGCACCCTCCACCATGGCAGAGCCTTCGCTGCCCCTCTCCTTCCTCTGCCTCCTCGCCTTGTCCTCTGCCTGCTACATCCAGAACTGCCCCCGGGGCGGGAAGCGGGCACTGGCCGACACAGCCCTCCGACAGGTATGGCACGGGATGGGAGCCTGGGGCACGGGACGGGGCTCTTGAGTGGGCAGAGTGGCTCTGAGGGGTGCAGAGCCTCCCTGGCACCTGTTGGCACCATTGGCCGTGCCACACTCCTCGGAGCAGTGAGGCTTTTTGGGATGGGTGGGGCACATGCCCAAGGGCACACGGTGGGGCCGTGACGGAGGAACGAGCACCCGGAATGCTGCTGGCACCTCGAGGAGATGCTCAAACTTGGCTACAGCAGAGCATCGATCAGGGGGACAGGACACCCACATGGAGAGGGGACAGGACGTGAGGGGCAGTGGGGACCTTCCAAAGTGGGGCCAGCGCCGCAGCACGAGGTGGCAGGGACAAGATAGCTCATCCTGCGCCAGCGTGGCACCTCCGAGGGCTGGAAAACGGGATGCTGGAGAGCTGCTTTCTAATACGAGAGTGTTCAGGGAGGGTCCTCCCCCTTTTTCGGGGTGCGGGGGACTCAAGCAGCTCCTTCCCGCAGTGCATGCCCTGCGGCCCCGGGAACAGAGGGAACTGCTTCGGCCCCGGGATTTGCTGCGGTGCCGAGCTGGGCTGTTACCTGGGCACGGCGGAGACGCGGCGCTGCGCCGAGGAAGACTACCTGCCTTCACCATGCCAGGCCGGCGGGCAGCCCTGCGGCTCCGGGGGCCGCTGCGCCGCGCCCGGGATCTGCTGCACCGCCGGTACCGGGGCTGCTGGGGTCGCTGGGGTGATGGCATGGAGAGTTCGGGCTGTCTGGGGACCATGGGAGGGTCACAAGGGCATGGGGCAGAACTCCGGTTAAACCCCCTCTGCTGTCGGGGTTTACAAAGGGGAAACTGAGGCATGGAGGGGAGGCGGTGTTGGCTCTTT
>VWZD01003849.1:112599-139361 GCA_013396695.1 Sakesphorus luctuosus | reverse complement strand
AGAGACACCCCCACGGGACACTGACACCTCCGTGCGACACATACTCGGGGGACACGGACACCCACCCATGGGACGGGGACACCGGAGCGACAAGGACAGCCCTGCGGGACACGCATCCCCCGTGGAACACCGACACCCGTGGGACGCACAACCCCATGGGATACAGATCCCTCACGTGGGACACCGACACCCGCGGGGCACGGCACCCCCAGGGGCACAGCCCTCCCAGGAGACTCAACCCCCTCTCATTGGATCCCCCTCCCAAAACCAGACACGGCCCTCCACGGGACACGAATTCCCCGCGTGGGGATATGGCACTTCCCGTGACGGAGCATCCCCACAGGACACGACACCTCCCACGGGACATAGACACAAACCCCCCTCGTGGGACCCCCGCACGGGATAAACCCCCCCGGGGGACACTATTCCCCACGGGACACGGCATCCCCATGGGACACATCCCACGCCTTCCACGAGACAGCCCCCCATGGACAGCTGCCCCCATCACACCCCCACGCGGAACCCCCCGGACCCCTCAGCACCATCACTCGGCACAGGTGCCCCCCAGCCCCTTTATTCCCCGCGTGGGGGTCCCGGGTCGCTCTCGCGTGGGTCCGTGGGTCCGGTCAGGGGCGCAGCGCGGGGCCCTGCGGGAGAGGGGCCGGGGGAGGGGGGCGGTCAGTCCCGGTCCTGGGACCACCCACTGTTCCCCCTGAACCCCCCATTCCCATCCCCGCTCACCGGCAGCGGCTCCGCCCCACGGGGGGGACACGGGGGTGGGTGGCAGCGCCCGAGGTGGACCGGGACCTGCGGGACAGCGGCCGTGAGAGGGGACCCCGGGATGGGGGGACACCCGTGGGTTAATCCTGGGGTGGGGAATTCCAGGGTAGATAATCTGCGCGGGGGTAACATGAGAGGGTAACTCGTGGGGAGGAGATAATGGGGCGGGGGGGAGATAATCCGGGAAGGGGGGAATAATCTGGGGAGGATGATTTGGGCAAGTGTAACCCAGGGAGGATAATCCAAGGAGGGGGGATAATATAGGAAGGGCGATTTGGGAAGTGTAACACAGGTGGGGATAATTCGAGGTGGGGAATAATCCAGGGAGGATATTTGGGCAAGTGTAACCCATGGAGGATAATCCAAGGAGGGGGGATAATATAGGAAGGGCGATTTGGGAAGTGTAACACAGGTGGGGATAATTCGAGGTGGGGAATAATCCAAGGCGGGATATCTGGGGAAGTGTAACCCAGGTGGGGATAATTCGAGGTGGGGAATAATCCAGGGGGGATATCTGGGGAAGTGTAACCCAGGTGGGGATAATATGGGAGCGGGATAAATCCTTGAGGGAAAGGATGTAAATTCGAGGGGGGTGTAAACCTGAGAGGGGGTAATTCGATGGGACAGGTGACTGCAGGGGGGGATAAACTGGGGGGGGATAAATCCAAGAATTCAGAGAGGAGATAACGGTGGGAGGGGGCCAGAGTTGTTGGAGGGTGCAATCCACGTAGGATAATCTGGGGATGGACAACCTGGATGGGGCATAATCCAGGGGGGATAATACTGGGCAAGTATAACCTCAGGAGCAAGGGGCTTTTACCCGGTGTTGTGGAGGAGTGGGGCACAAAACACTGGGACAGGGTCGTGACTCCAGAGCAGGACCACACGGAAGGGGTGGGCATCACCCTTAGAGGGGGGAAATGACCCCGGGGACATCTGGAATGACCTGAAGGGGGATGAGGTGGAAGGGACACACCCTACCTGGAGGTTTGGGGGGCTCCTGAGGTCCCGCTTGCCCCCCGGGTACCAGCCATGGGACCAGTGCTGGCCAGGCACGCAGGGCAGGGCACAGCTCAGCACCAGCAGCACCAGCAGCAGCAACGACCCGCGGGGAGCCATGGCCGGAGGGCTGTGGGGGCACAGGGGGTACTGTCCCACCAGCACCCACCCCAGGGGGCTGCGGGGTGGGGGGTGAGCACCCGTGGGTGCTGCCTGGGGTGGTTTGGGTCCAGCAAAGATATGAACCCCCAGGAGTTGAATGGGAGGATGGAGGAGGAGGAAGGGATGAGCCCCCATGGGTGGGTTTGGGATGGAGATGTGGAAAGGATGGCCCAGCATCTCTTTGGGGTGAGTTTGGGATGGAGATCCAAAAGGTGTGAACACCCATGGGTGCTGCTCTTTGGGGTGGGTTTGGGGACAGAAATGCAGAATGGGTGAGCACTTAGGGATGTTTTGGGGTGGGGCTGGGATGGAGATCCAGAGTGCATGATCCAGCATCTTTTAGCACTGGGTTTGGGATGGACATGCAGAGGGAATGAGCACCCATGGGTGCTGCCTGGGGTGGGTTTGGAGATGGAGATACAGAAGGGATGAGCCCCTATGGGTGCTCTTTGGGGCTGGAGAAGCCGGAGGGGCTCAGCACCCTGTGGTGCCGCTGGGGTTTGGGATCCAGCATGGACACCCACCGCCGTGGGTGCTAAGGGTCAGATTTGGGGTGAGCAGGACCACCCAACCCGGGATCTATCCCCCTCCTCGGGCCAGGACAGCCTCACCTGGCTGGGCAGGTGCCGGTGGCCAGAGCTGTGGCTGGAGCAGTGGCCGGTGGCTGGAGCAGGGGCGGGAGCAGTGGCCGGTGGCTGGAGCTGTGGCTGGAGCTGTGGCTGGAGCTGTAGCTGGTGGCTGGAGCAGTGGCTGGAGCAGTGGCTGGAGCAGTAGCCGGTGGCTGGAGCACTGGCTGGAGCTGTGGCCAGAGCAGTGGCCAGCCAGGCAGGCAGCACTATTTGAAGGGCTCGGTGACAGTGACGTCGTCCTGGCCACTGCTCCCACAGGGGACCATGACCTCGCTGATAGCATCGGCCTCCCTGTGCCACTGTCCAATGCCTCCTCCCTCCCCAAACCCCTTGGCACCCTGACACCCCTTCTTAGGGGAGGTCTGAGCACTGTCCCCAGTGTGGCTCCCCACCCAGGCTGGGGTCCCTCCCAGCACGGCTCATTTCCCAGCACAGATGCTGAACGGCTGGGAAAGGGATGGATCCACCCCAGATGGTTCCTTTGCAGCCTCTGGGATGCTCTTGGTGAAGGGCAAGGAGCAAATCCTCTGTGCCTCAGTTTTCCCACTCCAGCCCCAATTTCCCTGGTTCTCCCTTCGTTTCAGGCTCATCACCCCCCAAACCCAAGCTGGATGTTGGCAATGGCCATGCCCAAAGCTCCCAGCTCCAAGGATGAGGTGGAGCCCAGGAAGGGGATTTAGGCAGGATCTGGCCCTGGATTATCTCGGGCAGCTGCTCATGTCTCTGCTATTTGCAGTTGGATGAAGGATGCAGCCAGGGCAGATGCTGTGGTGAAAGGTCAAGGCAGCTCCTCCAGACCCCAAAATTCCCTCATTCCCCCAGAGATCTTGGAAATGAAGGAAAAAAAGGGGGAAAAACTCATTACTGGCACCAGGGAACAGCCAGCACCCCTTGGGCAGTGGGATGGAGGGGCTTGGTGGGGTGGTCCATGTCCCTGGGTGGAGCATCTGGGGGAACAAGTGCAGCCCCCCTGTCTCAGGAGGCTCCCCATTTCTTTTGTGGTCACCACAGTGATTTCTGAGTGTCACTGACACCTTTGGCCCCAAGTCCCCCAAATTCAGGAACTGCAGTTTATTGGTGGAAGGATAATGCTGGGGTTCATGAGGAGGTGCTGTGGGTTGCTGGGGGTGTCCCCTGGCCTGTGTGTCTCCAACCACCCTCCCTGTGAATCCTGCCTGGATAAAAAAGCTGGAAAACTTGGACACACTGACTCATGGACTGTTTTTTCCAATGTTTTCCTACATTTCCACTTCATATTCCCTGAGTCCTGGTGGCATCCTGGAGCAGGGCTGTCACCACTCCTGGGTCTTGTGCTCCCCATCACTGTGTGGGGTGTCCATCCAAATCCTTGGGAGAAAACCTTCACTCCAAACCAGTCCTCCCAGTGCCTGCTGAGGGGATGCAGCTCCCCCAGTTAACCTGGGCATGGTGTCCCTGACTGCAGGAGGAAAAAGGGAGGTGTTTTCTCAGACACCCCTTTGTAACAAAAATAACCCCCCAAATTAACCTTTTTTTTTAATACAGAAGTGCTGCACCCCTAGTCCTCAGGACATTTCTTGCCTGTTTGGACTTTCCTGGAAAGAGGGCAGGTTAATATTGGATATTAGGAAAATTTTTGACTGTGAGGCCCTGGCACAGGTTGGGCAGAGAAGCTGTGGCTGCCCCATCCCTGGGAGTGTCCAAGGCCAGGTTGGACAGGGCTTGGAGCAGCCTGGGCTGGTGGGAGGTGTCCCTGCCCATGGCAGGGGGTGGGATTGGATGATTTCTCTTCCAAGCCAAACCATTCCATGATTCTAAGATCTCTTGGGATGCCAGAAATAATCTGACAGCCCTTCCAGCACCTGGGAATGGATCTCGCTTTGTCCATCCTCACCTCAGGGGTCCCACTCCAACCCCAATCCCTGGCCTAAAATCTGTCTCCAAACTCACAGACCTTTCCTTCAGGGAGCAAAAATCCTTTTGTTTTTCTGTTTTTTGCTTTTTTTGGGGGTTGAAATCCCAACATCTGGGCACTGCTGTGGCCATTACAGTTTCCAAACCAGCAGAACATGGTGGCCTGACCCTGAAGGAGAAAACTTTTTGGCTTTCCATACAAAAATGAGGATATTTATATATATACACACACACAGAATGAGCTTTTTTTTCTCCTTATTTCTTTTTTAAATTGCTGACCAGCAGAAAAATGTGAAACCATTTCCCTGCAGTTTTGGAAAATCTTTATGCTGGTGTGGTTGTGGGGTTTGGGTTTTGTTTTCAGATGAGATCCAGAATATCTTTTTCTTCTTTTTTTTTTAAAAAAAAAAAGGCTTTACTCCCTCAAGAAAAAAAAAAAGATTTACAAACAAAATAACAGCCTGTATCAACTCTCCAGAAGAGAGATGGTATGACAATATTAATCCAAACATCACGCTATTTAATTCCCCAATAAAACATTGGAAAAAAAGGAGCCAACAGTATCTGCACTAACACTTTGCTACATATAAAATCTCCAGCTAATATGAAGCTTATGGTACCAACCTCTAAAACAGTTAAGATATATACACATAGTTTTTTTTTTTTGAGGGGGAGGGTATATTAACAAACAGAATATTACAAAATATTAAAGAAGGCAACTCTTCTGTCATTTGTTTTGGGGTGTTGTGTGGATTTTTGTTCCTGTTTCTCTTCACTTGAAGTTGGCGTAGTCTGAGAAGGCGTCGATGTATTCCTGCACCACCTTGTAGCAGAATTCGTACTGTTCCTGTGGGATTTGGGGAGGGGACAGTGGTAAGAGCAGGAAAATCCACACCTGAGACATCCTGTGGCAAGCTGGGACCAGCTGCATTCCCACCCGTGAGGTCCCACCTCCTCTGTGACCCCAAGCCCACCCTCCTTGCTGGGGTACCAACAGCAGAACAAACTTTCTGCTTCCTCTTTGATGTCCTATTTTGACCCCCAAAGAGGTTTTTTTCCTACATTCCTTGTGATCCTTGCAAACCCTTCTTGCAAGACCTCATGCAGCCCTGCCTGCTCCAACCCTCCCTGTGGGCCCAAGCCTGTGCCACAGCCACTCCAGGACAGTTTTCCAGTTCCTGGAGCCCATAAATACGGAGGCTGTGGCTGAGGATGTCTCCAAGGAGGGTCCTACAGCTTCTGTCAGTGCTCAAAAGGTGCTTGATGCCTTCAGCACCTCTTCCAGATGCCTTAACAAGAGGAAGGGGAGATACTTCTTGTCCCATTTCCATAGAATTGGAGTCCTAGGATGATTTGGGTCAGAAGGGACCTTAAAGACCATCCAGTTCCACCCCCTGCCATGGGCAGGTACAGCTTCCAGCAGCCCAGGTTGCTCCAAGCCCTGTCCAACCTGGCCTTGGACACTTCTAGGGATGGGGAAATTATCCCTGAGTGGGAGAAAACCTTGAACTCAAGAGGTTTCTACTCAATACTGAGCCCCCAGCCCGTCCTTGCTGAGGTTTTGGTGTGGCAGGAGGGACTTACCAGTGTCTGCACCATGTGTGGCCTCTGTAGTCTTAAACTCTTCACCGTCTGAAAGACGTCCAGGATTGCCTCTGCCTTCACCCTCTCCAGGACAGTGCTCAGTGCACAGAAGGTGCCCGTTCTTCCTGCTCCAGCACTGGGAAAGAGAAACCAGAGGGTGGAGAAAAATGCCTGGCCCTGACTCTATTGGCTTTTCTCAGGTGACAATCCTTAGGGGAAGCACCAGAGAACTGGAGGAGCCAAGAGTCTTGCCCCAACCTCTCCCAGTTCATGCAGGTCATGCTTTGAGGCTCTGACCATGTCCCAAGCTCCCGGTCCTCTTGGAGGGGTGTCCAACCTGCTCCAGCCAGGCTTTACCTGCAGTGCACAGTGATGGGGTGGTTGCCAGACTGCTGCTGCTGCTTCTGCACCGCTGCAATGATGTTGATCATCCCCTTCCCATCCCCAGGGATCCCAACTTCTGGCCAGCCGTGGAAATGGAACTGCCGGATCTGCCGGCTCTTGTTTTCCTGGTGGAAGAGCACAGCTCCAGGTCAGGTGGTTGGTGGGACATCTATGCCAAGGAACCCACCAGCTCTGGGCTTTGGGAAAACCATCCATGTAGGAAAACTGCTTGTGGAGGGGTGGCATTCTCGTGGCACAGAGCAGGGTGTGGAGAATGGGGAGCAGCAGGGAGGCTGCATGGTGGGCACAGGGATAAGGTGGGGGAGGGTGAGGGCTGCTGGGTGGCTGCAGGGCACAGGGGATGGATGAGAAACAAGTAGCAGGACAGGAACTCCCAGGGGTGGGAGGCAGGGACACAATCCCTTTGGGATGGGGAGATGATGGAGCGGAAGGAACACCAGCAAGGGTTCATGGCAGCCAAACCAGGAGCACCAGAGGTTTAGGGGACAAGCCAGATTCTTACCCTGGTGTTTGTCACCAGCAGGTCTCGCACCGTGTAGCTCTCACACTCCTCCTCTTTTTTCAGCTCCACAGTGATGTCTCCGTAGGACACGGAGCCGTCAGACGGCCAGTATTGGGCACACTTTTCCTGAGGAAGCACCATGGGAGGAGAGAGGGTGAGGACCACGCATTTTTCACATGGGCTTGGATAGAGGAGCCTTCTGGGGCTGGCAGCTGCCCAAAGCCAGGTTGGATCCCACGGGCTTCACAGACTCCCAGAATCACAGACTGGTTTGGGTTGGAAGGGACCCCAAAGATCCCCTCATTCCAACCCCCTGCCATTTCTTTGCTGGTGTTTAACGCAGCTGTTTCTGGGAGCTTACCTGGCCTCTCTCCTCCAGCTCCGTTAGCATCACTATGGAGCAGGATTTCCACTCCCAGATCATCCTCCAGAAGTCCTCTATCGTGTGCTGCAGCGGCCCTTGGCTGGCAATGTAGGAATCCTTCTGGCGATAACCCTGAAATTCAGGAACGGGGTTAGTGGTGAACTGGGTGGGAGCAGTGGGAAGAACAGTCTCAGGGATGGTTGGGTTACCAAGCTCAGTTCAATTTTGGGAGGGTCATGCCTCCTACACATGCCCTGCTTTACCCATTCAGGGAAGAACGGTCTGGGTTTCCAGCACACCTAAGCAATATTGCAAACTCTGAGTGCTGGAGCAGAGCCGTGCCTAAGCTCCAGGTACTTCAGGTATGACTTTTCCTGGGAAAGAAGGAAGCAAAACTAAATGGAACTAGAGAATCTTTAAGGTCCCTTCCAACCCAAACCATGCTGTCATCTATGAAAACCAGCAGGAAGTCTGGGTGACTCTGGCTCTTCCACAACCACAAAGCGTTTCTGTTTCTGTTTGCCCCTCTGTGCCCTCACAGGGACTAAAGCCAGACTGTGACTAAAGACGCTTCGTCATTTGGAGTCTGTCATTTAAGCAAAGTTCAGCAGAGGCAGGAAATTGAATCCTCAACCAAAATTGCTTACGTGCCATTGGAAGCTTTCTGATCTGGATGCACAACAAGGCAGCTGCTCCTGCAGCCAGAGCCACCCGCAGGGACCCAGCAAAGGAGATTGCAGGCAGCAATTAATTGGGGATGGTAGAACTGGGAATAAACTGGTTTTAGTAGATCAACCCACGGCAGTGATTGCCTTTTGGGAGGGAAAAAACCCCTGCCATTAGGAGATGAAAGTAGGAATCAGTCTGAAAAATAGGAAAAGAGCAGGGTCTGTCAGTTGGCCAGCACTGCACGAGATACTCATCTGTCTCCCTGGAGTCTACAGGATTGCTCAGGAGAAAAGGATGTGAGGAAAGCACTTAACCTCTCTGCCTCACCTCCTCCCATCGCCCAGACAGGTATAATGGGATTGACCTGGTTTTCCTCAAGGGTTTTGGGATCATATATTGCTCCATTATCCAATCTAGTGGATGTTTTCTGACCAAATGACCAGTGCTGCATCATTTCCATGGATACGTGCATGGATACACTTCTCCATCAGCAGAGCCCAGAGGTGCAGAAGCGAGCCCAGGACTTGGAGGCTCTCTTCAGCTTCCAGCTCTCCTCTCCCACCAGCTGTGTGAGCTGGAAATACTGAGGGGTTTCATGGAGAAAGAAACCAGCACCATCCGGTGACACAAAAGCAAAGTCAAGTGGAAGGAGCCTTATGAAACCCAGACAAGGAGAGTTTGGGACAAGTCCTTGCCCCAGGAAGCAGTGTGAGGTAAAGTTTCAGTTGGGAAATGATGGGAAGAAGAGTAAAGAAGACTCACATCAATGAAGGAAGCGTTCACGTAGTCCGTGTTCTCCTCACCCCTCTTCACTGGAATGATTACTCGGTTGAACTCATCTGAAACAGAATAAGATGACCTGAGACTTGGGGAACACCTTCATAGCACAGCTCCTGGCAAACCATGCATGGCTTTTAGCTGGGTCACCAAATTCTAAGTGGGAGACAGAGATAAAGGAAGGGGAGCCCTGTATTTACAGCACCTGAGTGGGACAAGGACAGTCAGCTCCACTCTGCCATGCCCTGGTTTGAGGAAGGAAAAGGGGTTGCTGAGCACTCCAGGAGAAGGACCTGCTCAGCACTGGGACTCCCCCTCGAGGCAGAAAGCCTTGGCAGCAGAAACCAGCTGGCAGGGCCACACAGAGCTGGCTGCCCATCTGTCCAGACAAATCTTGAGTATCTCCAAGGATGGAGACTCCACAACCTCCCTGGGCACGACCTGTGCCAGTGTTTGGTCATTCTCACTGTCAAAATGTATTCCCTGATGTTCAGAGGGACCCTCCTGTGTCTCAGTGTGTGTCCATTGTCCTGTCCTGTCCCTGGGCACCACTGGGAAGAGTCTGGCTCTGTCCTCTCTGCTCCCTCCCTGCAGATGTTGATGGACATGGGGAGACCCCCAGAGCCTTCTCTCCTGCGGGCTGAGCAGTCCCAGCTCCCTCAGCCTTTCCTCAGAGCAGAGATGCACCAGTCCCTTCCCTGGCCTCTCTCCAGTCTGTCCATGTCTCTCTTGTCCTGGGGAGCCAGAACTGGACCCAGCGCTCCAGGTGTGGCCCCACCAGTGCTGGGCAGAAGGGCAGGATCCCCTCCCTGACCTGCTGGCACTGCTTTGCCTCTCACAGCTCAGGACACCACTGTCCTTTGTCACAAGGGCTCGTTGCTGGCTCAGGGTCAGGTTGATGTCCACCAGGACCCCCAAGTCCTTTCCTGCCAAGCCCCTTCCCAGCTGGGTGCCCCCAGCACAAACTGGTGCCTGGGATTATCCCTCCCTAGGGGCAGGACTTCCCACTTTTCCCTGATGAACATCATGAGGTCCCTGTTGGCCCGTTTTTCCAGCCTGATTCCTGTCCCCACACCCACCAGACACACAGACCAACAAACCTTACATGGAATTATCTGAAGGACCCTGTTCTTCTTCATGTTTGCCGGCAAGTTGCCCGTTCTCATCTTGTCGTTCTGGATTTTGATTGAAGTGAGCTTCTGCAGGGCAAGCAGCACAGCAGAGACAGGTTTCAGAGCCACCCAGAGCCAGGCAAACACATGCTGGTGGTCCCTGTAGCCCAGCATCACCCCTCCAGATCCCACCAGGACAGCAGCCACGCTCACCTTGAACTCCTCTTCCAGCCCATTGCTGCTGGTCCCTGGCACTTTGTTGTAGATCTTCTGGAGGTGGATCTCTAAGGAGGTCACCTCCAGCTCTGTGTCTCCATAGAGATAGTGCTCCAGAAGTGCTTGGTATATAAACACATACTGCATCTGCAAGGGTTGCAGGGAGAAGCCATTGGTGCCTGTTCCATGCCCAGTGAGCACATCCTGGTGCCCATGCTGGATGCAAACCCACTGCCCCCCTGAACCTCCTGCGCTTGTTGGGCACCTGGTACCCCTCTGAGACTCCAGAAAAGTCAGTGAGAACCTTCCTGCCACTAAAGGGGAACTGGGACCTTATTTGCTGCACCAGGAGCAGCTGATGTGACACAAAATGTTTTCCAAGTCTGGAGAAAAGGAGGCTCAGAGGGGACCTTCTGGCTCTCTTCAACTCCCTGCCAGGAGGAGGAAGCCAAGGAGGGTCAGGGTCTGCTCCAGAAAACTGGAGGAAATGGAATGGCCTCAAGTTGTGCCAGGGCAGGGTCATGTTGGATATTAAGGAAAATTTTTTCATGGGAAAGGTTGTCCAGCCCTGGCACAGCTGCCGAGGGCAGTGGTGAGAGTCTCCATCCCTGGAGGGATTTAAAAGCCATGTGGATGTAGCATTTGGGGACATGGGTTAGTGGTGGCCTTGGCAGTGCTGGTGGAATGGTTGGACTTGATGATGTTAAGGATCTTTCCAACCTAAAGGATTTTATGATCCTATGAAGGGGATCAAAAAGAACAGGACCCAGTGAAGGGCTCACCTGACACAGCTCCCACCCAAAATGAGGGATGATGCTCAACCTTCACGCAGGCTGTCACCACACGAGGGAAATCTGACCCCAGAGCAGAGCCCAGGAGGGGTGGCAGGACCACACTTACATCTGTCTGTACCATCTGGCAGCGCTGAGCCCGGATCCGGCTCACGAAGCCGTAAACATCCACCTTCCTCTCCGCGTGCATCATGTCCAGCATGGCATCGATGACGATGAAAGTGCCCGTGCGACCCACCCCGGCGCTGCAAGGGGAGGGACAGCGGTCAGGGCAGCAGCACTGGGCAGCCAGGAGCGAGCCAGACACTTCTCAGCCCAAAGATTAACATCTATTTGGGAGATGAAAGAGGTCCTGGTGTTCCCTGTACTCTGGGGTTTGCAGCACCTCCAGTGACTGCCACGACTCACAGGCTGGGATTGCTGTGGGTGTTCAGCCTGGAGAAGGCTCCAGGGAGACCTGAGAGCCCCTTCCAGGGCCTAAAGGGGCTTCAGGAGAGTTAGAGGAGGACTTTAGGTAAGGGCCTGGAGTGGTAGAACAAGAGGGAATGGCTTCAAACTAACAGAGAGCAGGATAAGATTGGATATTAGGAAGAAATTCTTGGCTTTGAGGGTGGTGAAGCTGTGGCTGTCCCATCCCTGGAAGTGTCCAAGGCCAGGTTGGATGGGACTTGGAGCAACCTGGGCTGGTGGAAGGTGTCCCTGTCCATGGCAGGGGGTGGCACTGAGTGGTCTCCAAGGTCCAGAGTCCCAGTAGGTTGCCTGTTCCTACCAGCTGCCTGATGTTCCATCCAGTCAACCTCTACCACTTGAAGGTGAGCCCATGGGGAAGCCTTCTGTCTGTGCTGGCAACTTCTCCATTACAAAGTATGAGGCCAGCAGACACTATGGAAAGCCCTTGTGTCAGCTGCCTCACAAGAAAGAATGAAAGATGGACTTGGGAGGTTGTAAATGTGACCATCTCTGCCTTTAACTGTGAGACTTCCCCATACTGAAAGGTGGAAGCATCTGTGGTTCTCCCAGGCTTGTTGAAACCACTCCATGTGAGGCCTAACACCATGGTCCTTGTTCCAGGCATGCTGTCAGCTGAGTACAGCCTTCTCCCAGTCTGGGATGATGCCACCAGTGCCCACAGTGATGCCCAGCTCGGCTCACTTGGCATCCAGTTGACCCAAATGACCCCTCAAGATGAATTACAACACCATCACATCGCTGATTACGAGAAGTTCCTTCCATTCACATGCATTTTTTGGAATGTTCCCATGCGGAACATCCCCGTTTAACAGAGGAAACTTAGATAAGGATATTAAAAATGTCCTGGCTGAAAAAAAAATGCTTTTAAACAGGAGATGCTTTCCAGGTGACCAAGGACAGGCAGAGGTCAGCTGTGAGCAGGACTCACCTGCAGTGCACGACTATGGCTCCTGCATATTGGGGATTGCAGGTCTTCACCTTCTTCAGGAATTTCAGCATCCCGATGGGGGTGAAGGGGACCCCGAAGTCGGGCCAGCTGGTGAAGTGGAACTGAGTCACCAGGCGCTGGGGCTTCTTGTTCGTGACATCACCGACCTGGAGGGGAAATGGGAATCCAGCTTAATAAGGGTGAACCCTCAGGTTTCCTTTCTTCCCCCCAAATCAAGGGCAGACAGGGAGTGAAAGCCCTGAGATGGAGTTGGGTGGCTTAAGAAGCAGCATCCACAGCTGAAAGGGCACAGATCCAGGCTCTGGGACTGATTAGTCTCTGAAAACATGACATTTTAATCACCCAGCACCACATCCCACATCCGAGGGGAGCAAGATGCCAGCCTGGCCCTGGCTGTGGCTCCAACCTGGCAGTAGCTGCCATATTTCATTCCCAACAAACTCAAACAGAAGCTGTTGTTCCATCCTTTCCCACTCCTTTGCCCATAGGATCCTTGTATTTAAGGCAAAGGAGGAAATCACCCATGTCCAGGCCACTGGAGTGAAGGATGAGGCTCAGGAGAATCACACTCAGGCTCTGGACAGGCTTTCAGGCACCAGCTCTTCCTTGCCTGCCTCTGAGAGCAGCAGGAAAACAAAGAGAGCGACTCAACACCCAGAGTCTCCTTGGAGGACAAGGAAATGTGGTGACAGATGGGAAAGCAATCAAACCCAACGCATACGGCGCTGGATTTTGCCTTGGCTCATGGGATAAATCTGATTATTTGCAAGCATTAAGTGTCTGTGGGTGAGAGCAGGAACCAACACTTGTATTACAGGATGGAATTTCAGCCTTGGCATCCACCAGCTTCCCTGCTCTCAGTACCAGCCAACCTGGGAATGGGCTCCCAGGTGTTTAAGAGGAATAAACTCTTGATACTCTGGTTAAAAATATATGCTGGGCATCATTTCATCCCAACTCTAATCTCACAGCACCTTGGAGGAGCATGGCAGCACCTTTGGGATGCCCAGTGTGGAGAGGGGAGGGGAGGGATGGGATGGGAGATGAGCCCTGGCACCTGTTGGATGCAGAACTTCCGCACGGTGTAATCCACCAGGACGGTCACGTCCTCCACGGACACTCGGATGTTCCCGTATGTCCAGCAGCCCTGATCCGGCCAGTACTGAGCACACTTACACTGTGGGGAGAGGAAACACGTGCAGGTGAGCTCTGGACCCTCACAAGCCTGGGAATGGCTGCAGGACATGCCCCTGGGCAGGAGATGTGCTGGATTCGGCCCCAGCTGGGTCAGATCCCAGCCCATGAATCCCTCTGGCACTCACCTCTTTCCTCTCTTTCAGGTTGGTCACCATGACAATTGTTGCTGTGTTTTGCTCCCAAATCATCCTCCAAAAATCATTCACTGTTTCTTCCTTTGGTCCTAAGGGGAAAGTAAAACAAAATGTCTTTGGGATCAACTCCTCAAGATGTGGGACCAAAACCCACCGTGTGAGGTCACACGTTGTGGATGATCCATCATATTTTTTGCCAGTAGATGCCAGCACAGGAGGTGCTTTGGTGTCTGGGCATGTCTGACCCAAGGAATAATCCCATCACACAATAGCTGGGATTTCTGGATAACTTTTATGTGCAGGAATTCTAGTTATAGCCCAAGAAGGGGAAATTAGACAAGCAGAGTATGGAAACAACTCGCTCAAGGTCACACAGAGAAACTGTGGCCGTCTCAGAGCCCGCAGAAGTCCTACCCTGGGATCTTGGGCTTTAACCATGGGATCCCATTTCAATGTGGCACAGGGATAGTTCCCTGCTGCCTGCCAGACATGGAGCTAACTCAGCCTGGACTCCCTTGCCAAGCCTGAGGCTAAGGGCGAGCCAAGGGAGCAGCAGAGCCAAAGCTTAACCTGAGCCTGGAAGCGCTGACGGATCTGACCCAGCCTTCCCTCTCCAGCAAGGGTCAGGGAAACTGGCAGTGATGCCCTGACCCACTGGCAAGCCAAGAGTGGAAATAAAAACGCTCCCATGGGCAGGTAACACCCTGTTGCTGACATGAACCCCTCTGTGAGTGGGAATCTTGGTTTTAGGAACGTGTTCGGACTTCTGAAGACCACAGGGACATTTCACTCTGCCCCATCCCTGGAAGTGTTCAAGGTCAGGCTTGGAGCAACCTGGTTTAGTGGAAGGTGTCCTGCCCATGACAGAGGAATGGAATAAGATGATCTTTAAGACCCTTTCCAACCCAAACCATTCCATGATTCTCTGATTTGGGGAATTGAATCAAGCAGTTCTCTGGCAGTATTTCCAGAGGGCACACCACCTGCACCATGGGCTGGGGTGGAAGGACAGGAGGGCTCTGCAGAGGGATCTGGATAGACTTGAGAGATGGGCTGATTCCAGTGGGATGAAATTCAACAAGGCCAAGTGCAGGTCCTGCCCTTTGGCCACTCCAACCCCCTGCAGCGCTCCAGGCTGGGCACANTGGAGAAGAGGAGGCTGAGAGGTGACCTCAGCACTGTCTGGAAGTGCCTGAAGGGAAGTTGTGGCCAGGTGGGGGTTGGTCTCTTCTCCCAGGCACTCAGCAATAGGACAAGGGGGCACGGGGGGCTCAAGCTCTGCCAGGGCAAATTGAAGTTGGAGAGCAGAAAAAACTTCTTTGCAGAGAGAGTGCTCAGGCATTGGAATGGGCTGCCCAGAGAGGGGGTGAATTCCCCATCCCTGGAGGTTTTTCAAGTGAGCTTGGCCATGGCACTGAGTGACATGATCTAGTTAATGGACTGGAGTTGGCCCAAGGGTTGGACTTGATGATCTGGGAGGTCTTTTCCAACCCAATCCATTCTATGATGATAAGGCTCAGGGCAGAAATGCTTTGATACCATCCAGCAATGGGTATAGCACAGGTAGATCCCCTCTTCCTCTCCCAGTACACCCAGCACGAGTCTTTCACTGGGAAAACCATTTTGAAAACAAGCTGCTGAACCAGCCAAGCCTCCTTTGGACCAGGAGAGCTCTGCAAGACACTGTGCTGTGGTTAGAGTGGCACAACTTCAGTGAGCAGAGGGATCCCAGTCCAGCTGCCACCCCACAGTGTGATGGGAATAACCAAGAATTTACCTTGTGCAGCAATGAACTTGTTTTTCTCTTGGTACCCCTGCAGAGCAAAGGAGAAAAAACGAAGAGAAATTAATATTTGTCTAACAAAAGAATCATGAAATGCATCTACATGAGTAACAAACAGAGACAGAGAAGGGCAGAGAAGGGGCTGCAGCCTCTGGGAGGAGAAACAGCACCAACAGCAGGGCAGAAATAATGGAAATCCCTGTGCAATGGGCTGTTTTCCCAAAGGAACACTCCCCACACTCACATAATGCAGGAATGACTCCACTTGTTGGCACAAAGCACTAATGAAGTGATACCTGACAGCCCTTTTGCTGGGATCAGCCTCTATTTCACATGAAAATCAGCATTAATGTTTGGGAGAGGAGGCTGTTGAGCTCCTGGGGGTTGGTTTTGTGTATTTTATTTATTGAGGAGAAAAGGAAAAAACTCTTTTGGGTCTTGCTTTGCTTCATGTGCCCCCCTCTCTCACATGACCCTTCCAACTGATTTGAGCCACACGTTGATAACCACACAGGACCCATCTCCCTCCAGGAGCAGAGCAGGACAATGTTGCTTCCATTTTAGCTGGATTCCTTGATTTCTTTTTCATCCCCTTCCCACATCTAGCCCTGCAAGCTGGGAAGTACCAATGATTAACTGGCCACACTCTTCAGGGATTTCAAAGCCAAGTGCATGTGGCACTTGGGGACATGGTCAGTCGTGGCCTTGGCAGTGCTGGGGAAATGGTTGGATGTGATGATCTTAGAGGGCTTTTCTAACCTAAAACATTCTGTGATTCATCAGCTGCCAATAAGAAATCCCCAGCTTCTGCAGGAGTGGTTCCCAAACCCTTTCCAAACCCACCAGCTCAGCTTTGCTCCTGGATGGATCAGGCGCAGCCAGTGGGGATCTCCTGTCCCAAATCCCCAAACTCACATTAATGAAGGAGGCATTGATGTAGTCGGAGTCAGGAACCCCTTCAACAGGAGTCAGGTGAACCCTGGAATGATCATCTGGAGGAAAATTAAAGCTCAGCATTAAAACAACCCCCTCCATGCAGCTGGTACCTGGCGTAGCGAGTAGCCACGTGTTGCAGAGGAGCAGAGCAAAACCACCATTATGCCCCAAAATTCTTGTTGCTCAAGCCCAGAGAGGTGCTAGACCTTGCCTAAAGGAAGTGTTTCCTCTGCAGAGTGCACACTTGAGGACACCCTAAGCCAGCCCACTGCCCAAAGCCACGAGGCAGGAGCTGTCCCTTTGGGCATTTCCCATCTGTTTCCCTCTCCATGGAGCTTCTCCTCACAGGTATCTAAAGCTAAAGCAGACACAGCCACCCACCTGGGAGGTGAACTGACCTCAACCGTGCCCTGGCCCACCCAAGAACCAGGAATGGGGAGTCCTGGCAGGAGCACTGGATGTGTTTCCCCCTCCATGCAACCAGCTCCGATACCTACAGGGCAAAATGTTCACATATCTGTTCTTCTCCTTGTTCTCCTCCTTGGAAGCAGCTTCACATGTGGCCTGTATGGGACATGCTGGGAGAGCCTGAAGTGGAAGAAAAACATGTTTTTCCATGATGTTCTCACAGCACAGCAGGACCCACAATGTGCTGGCACATGCCATATCCGAGCATCCTGTCCCTCTGGATACGTCCCCACCACCCACACCCCTCACCTCCACTCCAGCACCAGCTCCTCCTCCCCACCGAGCTCAAAGTGACCATTTAAACAGCTGGGCTGGACCAGAGAGAGCAAACCCCTTTGGAAACGAGACATCTGGACCAATGAACACGAGGTGGCAGCAAAGCCTCCAGCTCCAAACCCACACCGAGGATCTCATTGCTGCCAGCGGTGGCTCCTGCTGAGATTTCCTCATTAACAGTGCTGCTAATTGTGACCTGATTAAGCTCCCATTGCCCAAGTCCACCCAGTGATGGAAAGGAACACCCATGCAGAGGGTTATTCTGCATCCAGCAGCACCGGGGACCTTTGGTTGAGGGGTGCAGGGGTGACAGGTGACACTGTCCCAGGGTTTCACACTCCAGCACAGGAGGTGCTTCCCCAGCGCTGTTATTCCACACCCTCTTTGAAAAGCAAAGAGGAGAGAACATTCTGGAGGCTTTCACCATCCCTTCCTCCAGCTGAGAGCAGGCAACGGAAATCTTCAGGGCAATCAGGTATTTATACATCAAAAATCTCCCTCTCTGGGCACTCATTGCAGCTATTTAGTTTCATCAAAGCACAGCCAGGAAGGGGATCAAGTTGTGCAGCAGCTGGACATAATCCAGTGGTTTTTTATTTGACCTTCTCATCCTCACAGTGCCATATCATGGACCTGGGTCTGAAGCGGCAGGAAGGGCTGAGGGAGCTGGGGGGGCTCAGCCTGGAGAAAAGGAGGCTCAGGGGGGACCTTCTGGCTCTGCAATCTCTGCCAGGAGGGGAGAGCTGGGGGGGGGTCAGGCTCTGCTCCAGGGAACAGGGACAGGAGGAGAGGGAACAGCCTTAAGTTGTGCCAGGGGAGGGTCAGGTTGGATATTGGGGAAATTTCTCCACCAAAAGGGTGGTCCAGCTCTGGAGTAGGCTGCTGTTCAGGGCAGTGGTGGAGTCCCCACCCCTGGAGGGATTTCAAAGCCGTGTGGATGTGGCACTTGGGGACATGGGGCAGTGGTGGCCTTGGCAGTGCTGGGAAATGGTTGGATTTGATGATCACAGAGGGCTTTCCCAACCTAAATGACTTCTGTTTTACTCTGTTCTCTTCTATTTGTGCCAAGTTGAAACAGGTTTATCATCACAAGAAGCTGCAGAGCTCAGAAAAGTCAAGAAGAGATTGGAGCCATCTGAGAGAGATGCTCTGGGATTGTGGGATAAGCACAATACCTGAATTACTACTCACAGCTGAAGGCCAAGCTTTGTCCTATACACTCTCATCACTGTGTTTCAGGGTTAACAGCCCATTGGAATGAGATGGGGTCATTTCTGTTTCTCTGTCAAAGCTCTTGTTTTGGCTGTTTGTTGATTTAAGCCCTGAGGACTGGGAGGAGGGAGGCAGAGCTTGGGAGGAAAGCAGCAGGCAGGTAAGCTCTGGAGGACCCCAACACATCCAGGACTACTTCAGAACCCAGACAAAGGTAACCCTGTAGTGTTGGCTGCTAGAAAACCTCTGCTTTCCGTAGTAAACATGAGAGGGAGTGGCTTGTTCACTCTCACTGCAGATTCATGGACAGAATTGGTCCTTCCACCTCACAGAGTTGGAAAGGACCCACAAGGACCATCCAGTCCAACTTCTGGCCCTGCACAGACACCCCAACAATCCCACTCTATCCAAATGCTCCTGGAGCTCTGGCAGCCCTGGGGCCATGCCCACTGCCCTGGGGAGCCTGGGCAGTGCCCACCACCCTCTGGGGGAAGAGCCTTTCCCTGAGATCCCACCTGACCCTGCCCTGGCACAGCTCCAGCCCTTCCCTGGGTCCTGTCCCTGGTCACCAGAGAGAAAAGCTACTTAGAATTACCGAATGGTTTGGGCTGGAGGAGATCATAAAACCCATCTCATTCCAACACCCCTGCCATGGGCAGGGACACCTTCCACTATCCCAGGCTGCTCCAAGCCCCGTCCAACCTGGCCTTGAACACAAACCCCTGAGGACCAGGATAACCATCCACATCCTGATCCCAAATCCTGGACATCCTGTGGGACTGAAGGGCAAGAAGCAAAGGCACTCACGTTGAACTCCTCCCGAAAGAGCTTGTTGTCGTCTGCCATGCGGCGGTTGATCTCCTCCTCCAGCTTGTCCACGGGCAGCGGGGGGTACTTGCGGTTGGTGCTGGGGGAGCGGGCGAGCAGGGGCATACTCTGGGGCTCTGCAACGACACCACGAGTCAGGAGGGCCCTCCCAGCTGCCCCCCGTGCCCAGCACTCATCACCCACACCCCAGTGGGCACAGGGACCCCACACACCTTGGCCTGTCTGCTTTTAGGGCTGACTCGTGCCCACGTTTTCACAGAACCACAGAATGGTTTGGGTTGGGAGGGACCTTAAAGGTCACCTCATTCCAACCCCAGGCCATGGGCAGGGACACCTTCCACTACGCCCAGGTTGCTCCAAGCCCTGTCCAGCCTGGCCTTGGACACTTCCAGGCCTTTTGCTCTTCCCATGTACAGTGCACACAGTATTATAACCCCCTGCAGCCCTAGGCTGGGGTAGAGTGGCTGGAAAGTTGTCTGGAGCAAAAAGACCTGTGGGTGCTGGTCCACAGTGGCTGAACATGAGCCCAGGGGTGCCCAGGTGAGCAAAAAGGCCAATGACCCCTAGGCTGTGCCAGCCCTGGTGTGTCACACCCCCAGGGCAGTGCCNGGGGGCTCAGCCTGGAGAAAAGGAGGCTCAGGGGGGACCTTCTGGCTCTGCAATCCCTGCCAGGAGGGGGGAACTGGGGAGGGTCGGGCTCTGCTCCAGGGAACAGGGACAGAGGAGAGGGAACAGCCTCAAGTTGTGCCAGGGGAGGGTTAGGTTGGATAATTTCTTCATTGAAGGGGTGGTCAGGCATTGGAATAGGCTGGCCAGGACAGGGGTGGAGTTCCCACCCCTGGAGGGATTTCAAAGTCGTGTGGATGTGGCACTTGGGGACGTGGGTTAGTGGTGGCCTTGGCAGTGCTGGGTTAAGGGTTGCACTGGATGATCTCAGAGGGTTTTTCCAAGCTAAATGATCCTGTGATCCTACAAACATCCTGGGACAGAGCTTGACACACTCACAGAGGCAGGACAGGGCAATGAGGACCAAGTCACCAGTGCTGGGGGATGGAAACCACCTCCCTTTGAATATGAACTTCCCCCTCTCTCACATGGAAAGTCTGGCACCACCACAGTGACACAATTCCCAGGAGGACACAGCAAAGGCAGCTGCTGCTTGTGTTCCTCAGCAAAGCCAGGAAAGGCCACGGGAGGGTTACACCAACACAGCTGAGGGTTTATGAAGTTCACACCTCGGTTTACAGTGATGTAAAAGGAGCAGCAAAGGTCTTAGCAACCAACAGGAAAAAAAAAAAGGTGCTGAAATTCAATTAGTGCTTCTCAGGTGTTTGGTTGATGTGAAAGGAGCTCAGAAAAGCATCTGAACTCAGCTCTTACTTTGGTGCTTCCATATGAATGGAGATGCCCAACTTCAGACCCTCAGTGGGCAGCTCTGGCTCAAAACTCAGAGGCAGATGAATTTGGACATTACAGTACGTCTGCAGCAGGCTTTAAAATGGCATTTGTGCATCTTTAAGAGGTACAAAAAGGTTTTATAGTGTAAAAACAGTGTATTTCCTGCTTACTCCTGGAAATGTTAATTTGGTATCTAAAGATAGTGTGAAAATCCGAGTTTTAATCAGACATCATCCTGATTTAAAAGGGTAGAAAGATGTTTAATTATTCCCCAAAGATGTGTTGTTTCAAAAAAGCTTCTTATTTGAGTCAAAGAGATCCTGTGAAAACTCCAGAGAACTGTGAGTAGTTCAGTGTTGGAAACAATCACCCATTTTAACATCAACCATGTGAGGGCAAACGTTGTGTCACTGGAATGAAAGTTGGGAAATAAATCTCTGTCCTATAAAAATTTGCCAAAATCATGGAAAACACCGAAAAATCAGACCAAGAAATAAAGGAAGAAAATGTAAATGAAAAAATACTTGCTTACAAAAATATGAAGGGGGAGGACAAAGTCCCCCAGGTCTCCAAGTGTTGTTGTTACAGTGGGTAGGAGATTCTGAGAAGGGATTCTGGAGCAGCAGAAGGAGCTGGGGGGGCTCAGCCTGGAGAAATGGAGGCTCAGGGGGGACCTTCTGGATCCCTAAAATTCCTTGGAAGGAGGGGGAGCCGGAGGAGGTTGGGCTCTGCTCCAGGGAACAGGGACAGGAGGAGAGGGAATGGCCTCAGGGTGTGCCAGGGGAGGGCCAGGTTAGATATTAAGGAAAACTCCTTCATGGAAAGGGTTGTCCAACCCTTGCACAGCTACCAAGGGCACTGGTGGATCCTCGTTCCTGGAGGGATTTCAAAGCCATGTGCATGTGGCACTTGGGGACATGGGTCAGTGGTGGCCTAGGCAGTGCTGGGGGATGGTTGGAGTCAAGGTTCTGAGTGGTCTTGCCCAACCTAAAGGATTGAATGGTTCTGTGAACAAAGTTGATCCCTCTGTGAGATGCATTTTTGCTCCCCAAAATGGGCCTCACCTGTGTCGTCTGTTCGGCCGTTGGACAACCGAAAGGAGTTGGAGTGGCTCCCTGCTTGCTTGTATTTCTTGAACCTTCCAGAGAGAAGGGAGGGAAAATGTCAGTCAAAGCCCAGGACACCTCCTGGAGGAGGGATGCAGCCATGGAGAGTGTCCAACCTTTTCTCATGGCTTCATGAACGAGCTGGTGGGTCCAAGAGCTGCAGAACCTCTAAAATCCTGCCTATGGGCAAAACTTTGCCCTGGCCACATCTGGAACAGCTGCAGGAGCCCAGAGCAAGGTGAAAACCAAGGAGAGGAGCTTTAAGACTGCTCTTTATGGAGGACACCCCAAGGAGCTCCTGCTCCCCAGGCTGATCCACCCTGCAGCAAAGCCCTTCTCCATGGGCTTTTAACTTGGAGCAGCTGCTCACTCTGCCTCTGCCTGGAATTGGGAGTTTTGCTGAATCACTGGGCAGGCAGCAGCGAACAGAAACGCTTTTCTTGAGGGCTGCAAGCCAGGTGGGAAGGACTCAAACTCTGCTGCTGAACTCCTGAGGCAAACCCCCCACCCTCAGTTTCACTGCTGTGAGGGCAGGCCCAGAGCCAGGAGACGAAGGGAAGTTTTCCACTGCTGAGGAAATAATTTTTTTTTTTTTAGACTTATTTAATCGCCAAGCTAAAATGTTTGCTGGAGGTGAATAAACATCCTCTTCTAGCTGAGCAGACATGCTCCCAGGAGCTGGGAATGCTGCATTTTGAGCAGGCCAGATGCTTGGATTTTTAAAAATGGACCTAAAAAGGGGTTTTTTTATGCTGTAATTCCAACTGCAGCATCTCCTAACACTCCTCATAAGCTCCAGTCATGCACCAGTTCACAGTGGAAGATGCACAGGCACGACCTGCAGGTTTGGTACCCAGGGCAGAGCTTGGCTCTGGATGTTGGATCCTGTTTGATATCAAGATGGGAATCAAGGAATAACACAAAGGACTTTCAGGCTTGAGTGCTGTGTTCAGCCTCTTTGGATTACTCAATCCATCACCATTTGCCTCACAAGGAAACATTACCTGCTTTTACCTGACAGGACTTCTAATCTACCCTAAACATGACATTCTGAGTAGCAGAACAAGAATTCCCCACACGAGGAGCAGCTTTATAGAAAAAGGAACAAGCATCATTCCCTAGATAACCCCAAACACCATTTTCATTCATTGTCCTCACAGGTTTCTTTTCAAAGCACCAGCTGTGTCAGCCTTTAGCTTGGGAAACAGCACAAAAGGCTCATTCCTGTTCATTCAGGAATTATTTCTGTCAGAAAAGGGGGATTCAGCATTAAAGCAGCTCTTACCTCAACATGTACAGCACAATAATAATAAATACTATGACTAGAAGGGAAGACAGGGCCACCATCACAGCTATAATTGGAGTCTCATCTGCAAGAGGAAATAAAGGTGTGGTTATGGACATTGAAAAACACCCAGAGCCATCATTTGACAGGGCTGAGCACAGTTTGTGCTTGAAAAATAATTATGACAATGATTTTTATAATACAAATAATAATAATAAATAGTATTAAGTGACGTTACATTTCTCTAGGCTGAGAGTGGAGACAGAAACAGGACCTGAGTGAGCACTCCCAGGTCAGATTAAAACCTGTAACCACCACCCAAGGCACCTCAATCTTCTCCAAGAGTTGGTCACTGTGGAACTGTGACCTTGCAGATGAAAACAGCGATTGAGAAAGTTCAGACTGGGATATTTTTGGGGTTTCTTTTGCACAATTTAATGTGCACATGGCAGGCTAGCAGCCACTGGAAGAAGTTTGCTCTGGCACCTGGGAATCCACAAAGTCTCCTGCCTGAGACTTAAGGATGCACAGAAGGTCTTAACAGGTTCATGAGTTTGGTACATGATGAGGAACTTTGTATTAAAATAGGTGAAGGTGTGGCCTTTGTAAGATCCCACAGATCCTGCATTGGTAACACCACCACCATTTTGCTTCCAGTTCCTTGTCAAACAAGATGAGGGCAATGGAACTTGGGATCTGAAGCCCTTCAGGCTGAGGTTTGGTCTGGACCAGGTTACCCCATCCCTGGGAGTGTCCCAGGCCTGGTTGGACAGGGCTTGGAGCACCCTGGGCTGGTGGGTGGTGTCCCTGCCCATGGCAGGGGTGGCATAGGATGATCTTTAAGGTCCCTTCCAAGCCAAACCATTCCACAATTCTATGATCACAGAATAATTTGGGTTGGAAGGGACCTCCAAAAACCATCTAGTCCAACCTCCTACTCCTTATTTCCTGGGAACAATGAATTTAGAGAGCAGGGGATGTCAGACACCCCGTTGTGCTCTGCACTGTGAGGCCACCAGGTGTGGTTCAGTTTAGCTCCTGTGCAGAAGCTCCTCAAGAGGAGGCTCCACACAATTCCCCTGCACACACACTTAGATCAGCCACAGCTGGAACATTCCCATCCTTCAGGACCCACAACAGACTTCTTTCTTTTAAATAATCCATTTGTAACTTGTGCTGGAGGTCAGAGGAACAGCAGAGCAAATCACCCAGATGGATCAGAAGCCAAGCAGTGCCAACCAGAGAGGAGAAGGGCCCTGAAGGGTGTTTTTTCAGATAAATGTGGATGCCAGCGATGCAAGCTGGGGTTGTTTTCCTTTTCCATGAGCTCCCTCAATCTGTATTGGCCACTGCTCCATGTCTACAACACTTCAGCCCCCTGATGCTGCAGGGCATGACTCCCCTTTCCATCTTCTGTGCATCCACTTCCCTGCCAGGACAGATTCCCACTCCATGTTTCTCAGCCATTTCAGAGTTTCTTAGGTGGGATTTATTTTGTCCATCTCTGAGGGGAACTCTGGCTGTATTTCTGCATTTTGTCCCTCTGTGCTGTGAGGTCTGGGAATGTTCTTCCCACCAAAAGATTTGATTTTCCTGTAATGATTTGAAGGCAATGGCCTGGTGTGGCAAATAAAATTAAATTATCCTGGGTTTGCATGTTTCTGTCCTTTCCATCCAGTGGCACAATGCCACGGCATCTCCCCCAGCCCAGCAGCAAAACCCCAAGGAATTTACCAGGAATTCTGCCTTCTGCACACTCCATAGGTGCTTGAGTCTTGGCATTCCCCACCTTGAAGCTTTCCAGGAAGGCAAAGCAATCATGGAGGGTCTTGGCCCAACCACAGCCAGCCCAGACCTCATCCCTAACGAGCTTTTTGCTGAGACTTCCGACCATAACCATTCTCTCCATGGTGGCTGCAGGAGCGGAAGGAGAGCTGCCTTCCCAAATCCTGTGCTGTTACACCCTCTCTATGCACCGTTGGATGGTTCTTCCTGCCTTGGCTGGAGTTAAGCCCAGCCTAACCGGTGCTAAGCCAGGCTGGGGCTGTGGTGGTTGGCAGGAGATGTGATTTATGGCCAGTCTGGAGGGTTGGAGGGGTTTTTTGCAGCCGTTCTTTCGACACATCTGGTGGGAAGAGTTGGAGCTTTCCCACCGCGGCCGCCAACGGCCGGAGAGCTGCCAGGCCCACCCAGCACAGCCCAGGCAGGAAACAACCTGGAGGGTCCCCAGCTGGTCCCTCCTTGCCCCAGCCAGCCCTGGAGAGCAGTGCCAACCCTCCCACAGCTCCTGTCCTGCTCCAGCTTCAGCCCTGAGGGTTTCACACTGGCATTTCTCTTGGAAAAGGCACTCAAAAGGACTCAACCCTCTGCTTCCACAGACCTGCAGTGCTGGAGCACTCACTGTGGCCCAGAGCCTGGAAGGCATCAGGGTGCTTAAGGAAAGATCTTGAGGGGCTGGAGCAGGTCCAGAGAAGAGCAACAAGGCTCATGAAGGGAGTGCAACACAAGTGCTGTGGGGAGAGGCTGAGGGAGCTGGGGGTGTTTGTGCTGGAGAAGAGGAGGCTGAGAGGTGACCTCAGCACTGTCTGGAAGTGCCTGAAGGGAAGTTGTGGCCAGCTGGGGGTTGGTCTCTTCTCCCAGGCACTCAGCAATAGGACAAGGGGGCACGGGGGGCTCAAGCTCTGCCAGGGCAAATTGAAGTTGGAGAGCAGAAAAAATTTCTTTGCAGAGAGAGTGCTCAGGGATTGGAATGGGCTGCCCAGAGAGGGGGTGGATTCCCCATCCCTGGAGGTTTTTCAGCTGAGCTTGGCCGTGGCACTGAGTGCCATGATGTGGTAAAGGGAGTGGAGTTGGCCCAAGGGTTGGACTTGATGATCTTGGGGGTCTTTTCCAACCCAATCCATTCTACAATTCTATGATTTAAATCTTGTCTTGGCACCTCTGAGGAGTCAGTAAATCAACTTCTGGTGCTTGAGATCATGTCCCTGCTGGAGGCAGAGGTGCTCTGCTCTACAAGGGTCTATAGGCTGTTCCCTGAACATCTCACAGAGCCTGGAGCAGCAAGAGGGCACAGAGGGACAAAGATGAGCAGCTCATGGCTGCCAACATCTGTCCAAAATTAGAGAATCATGGAAAGGTTGGGATGGAAGGACCCCAAAGATCATGAATTCCAACCCCCCTGCCATGGTATTTACAAAAGCATGGAGTGACGGGACAATGGGGAATGGATTCAAACTGAGAGAGAGTAGGGTTAGAGTAGATATTGGGAAAAATTCCTTCCTGTGAGGGTGGGCAGGCCCTGGCACAGCCTGCCCAGAGAAGCTGTAGCTGCCCCACCCCTGGAAGTGTCCAAGAATAGGTTGGAGCAACCTGGGCTGGTGGAAGGTGTCCCCACCCATGGCAGGGGCATAGAATGAGATGGGCTTTAAGGGCCCTTCCAACCCCAAATTAGTCCCTTCAGAGTTACTGGGAAGTCAACACATCTCCAGCATGCCCCAAGCCAAGCCCTCCCAACAGCATTAATCAATGTAAACAGCAGCCCTTTCATTCTTTGCTGTCATAGTTTTGCTCCCAGTGCTGCTTCCTGGTGCTGGGGAGCGAGGACTTGTGAGCAAACCCCCTAGAATAACCCTCCAAGTGACAGGACTTGGAAAATATGAATTGTTTTATCAGCATTAAGAGTAATCATAGAATCCTATCACAGGATGGCCTGGGTTGAAAGGGATTTTAAAGATCACTCAGTCCCACCCCCTGCCATGGGCAGGGACACCTTCCCCTATCCCAGGGTGCTCCAAGCCCTGTCCAACCTGGCCTCGGACACTCCCAGGGATGGGGCA
>VWZD01003849.1:0-111488 GCA_013396695.1 Sakesphorus luctuosus | reverse complement strand
GAGCAACCTGGGCTGGTGGAAGGTGTCCCCACCCATGGCAGGGGCATAGAATGAGATGGGCTTTAAGGGCCCTTCCAACCCCAAATTAGTCCCTTCAGAGTTACTGGGAAGTCAACACATCTCCAGCATGCCCCAAGCCAAGCCCTCCCAACAGCATTAATCAATGTAAACAGCAGCCCTTCCATTCTTTGCTGTCACAGTTTTGCTACCAGTGCTGCTTCCTGGTGCTGGGGAGCGAGGACTTGTGAGCAAACCCCCTAGAATAACCCTCCAAGTGACAGGACTTGGAAAATATGAATTGTTTTATCAGCATTAAGAGTAATCATAGAATCCTATCACAGGATGGCCTGGGTTGAAAGGGATTTTAAAGATCACTCAGTCCCACCCCCTGCCATGGGCAGGGACACCTTCCCCTATCCCAGGGTGCTCCAAGCCCTGTCCAACCTGGCCTCGGACACTCCCAGGGATGGGGCAGCCACAGCTTCTCTGCCCAACCTGGGCCAGCCCCTCACCATCCTCACAGGGCAGAATTTCTTCCCAATATCCCATCTAATCCTGCCCACTGGCAGTTTGAAGCTGTTCCCTCCTGTCCTGTCACTCCATGCTCTTGTAAAATGTCCCTTATTAATATTAGCAATATTAACACAAATACTGTTAAGAAGTCAGATTTATACCCATTTTTTGTTTCTTTGCCCTGAGGAGCAGGGGTGAACAACAGCAGAGAGAGCACAAAATCAGCCCTAAGCCCTGCCAGATCCAAGGAAGTGACACTGAGCATTTCNCCAATATCCCATCTAATCCTGCCCACTGGCAGTTTGAAGCTGTTCCCTCCTGTCCTGTCACTCCATGCTCTTGTAAAATGTCCCTTATTAATATTAGCAATATTAACACAAATACTGTTAAGAAGTCAGATTTATACCCATTTTTTGTTTCTTTGCCCTGAGGAGCAGGGGTGAACAACAGCAGAGAGAGCACAAAATCAGCCCTAAGCCCTGCCAGATCCAAGGAAGTGACACTGAGCATTTCTGCAGTGGCTTGGTCATAATTTTAAATGAATTCTCTTGGACCTGCATGCCTTTTATTTCCTCTGCTAAATGTGCTCTGACAGTAACTGCTGCAGAGCATCTGCCTGTTCCTCTGGACCATCAGTGGGATGGGGTGAGCCTGGCAGAGTGAGCAGCACAGAGGGAATGCCAGGGAGTTTACAGAGCCCAAAACACCCATCAGAGCCATGCTGAGAACACACAGAGGCAGCTCAAGCCTACAGGAAGCAGCCAGCCCTGCTGCACCTCTGCTCTGCCCACTCCTGCAGTGCCACAGCCACGAGTAATTGCAAATATTCTGGTAGAAATGCCAGTTTTCTCAGAGCTCAGAGATGGAAAAACATCCCTAAGTGCTGCTCTGTTACAAGAAATGGATTTGTGCTACTGCTTGCCAACAGAATGAAGGAGAATAATAACGATTCCCATCATCTGCAGAAGGGGTTTGGATCAAACAGGGTAAGTCACAGTCAATAAAGACAATTCAGAAGCAAAAAAAACCCCCAAAAGCAAATTTCCTGAATGGCTTCTTAGGCTTTGGTCATCCAACTCCAGGGACATGATGACATTTTCAGGGCGTTCAGCAGGAACAATTTGTGTCTAACAGGACATTTACAAATTGAAATGGGAATGTTTAGCTCTAAAAAGAAAAGCCCAGAAGAAATGAGGATATCAGTGTGTCACCAGCTCTTCTAAGGAGCTCGAGGGGCTTTGTAAAAGAACATTTGGAAGGCCTAAGGAGAGCTCTCTAATAGCAGAACACTTCTGGAAATGTTTTTACTGACTAAAGAGCAATGAAATATAAAATTCTTACCTCTTCTGTCAGAGTTACCTGCAGAAAAAGAAAACAGGAGTCTCTTAGCAACAAAGAAATAAGACATTTTAATAAGTCAGGAAGGATCAAAGACCAAGACAGGAACGAATTTAGTAACTCTCATCATCTGCTTGTAAATCTTTCCTTTAAAACACCAGCTGGGTGTTAAAATGAATTTCTGAGTAAGGAAAAAGGAACAAATCCCAAGTTTTTATCAGCAGAGAAGGGAGCTGAAACTGAGCTTTAACATCCATAAACAAAATTCCTGCTCTTAATCGATACCATGGACTGTTTAAGCCCATGGCCAGCAAGTCACTGGTGTAGTTCATTAGCACTTAAACATTAGAGGTAACACTTGTGCATAATTTTAAGAGAGTGGCTGAGCCAAGAGTTCAATTAAGAGCAGCTGGGCTCAGGGATGGAGGTGAGGAACTTCCAAGGAAAGCCTCTACCTGCTGGGATGTCTCATGGAGAGGACACCAGAGCAAACCCCTGCCAGGGGGAGCTGCTCTCCTGGGCCCAACTCTCCTGGAGCTCTAATCTACACGTGAGGAGCTGCAGCACAGGGCAGAGGACAATCCTGGTGGGTTTGGAGGAGCAGGAACTGCCTCTGCAACGTGTGGTTTATGTGTCACCTTCTGTCCCAGTCCCTCTCTTGAGCACCACTTAATTCTTCCATGACTAATACCCAAATTCCCTGTAAGACTAATGGCAAAGGGCAGCCCTAAAACTCATTTTGCTCCTTGGCAAATTACTTGGAATAAAGAAAGAATCAGGTTTGGTCTTTCTGACCAAACTGACCCCAAGTGAGAAGCCACTTCTGGGCTTTATGGGTCAGTGGCCAGTGTGTCATGGCACACAGCACGGGAGTTCACCGAAACCAGCAACCCAAGCCACAGAAAATGGAGTAAAGACACAAAAAAGATAAATTTAGTCCCCCACTAGCAGACATTGTATTACAAAATCGAGATTATTAGCAGTACTGGAGGCTTTTGCCTCCATCTCTCCACTGGAAGGCTACATTTATTCTGAACTTGCCCCAGGTGTGTATCGAAGGTTATGTGGACTGGTTTGCTCTGCAAAGAAGGATTTGTGTTTGGAAGGAAGCTGGATGAGCTCAGGGGTGGCAGAACACGGAGCCAGCTGGGTTTGGAACATCCTTCAGCCACATCCCTTCCTGTGTCAGCAGCAAAGACAACTTCACTGCAGCTTGATGGGCTGTGAAATCTTCCCAAAGATTCCCAGAGGAAGAGGGCACACCCATCTCACTGAGATCCTGAGATTCCCAATATCCCTCGAGGTGTCTGTTCTTAAGGAATGTACACCTGACACCTCCTTGCATTAACTCCACCAGTATCTTCTTTCAGCTTTTATTCCCACACCACACCAAGTTACCAATCCTGTTTTTCCACTAAATCCCACACTGCCAAGGCTTTTGCTTTAGGGTCTGGCAGGCACTGCCATCTTGCTGGTGCAGCTCAGAGGCTGCAGTATCAAACCTGGCTCTCAAATGCAGCAATGACCAAACCATGGCTCAAGAGTCACAGCTGAGCAAAGAGTTCTGGTCACCTCAGCCTCTTTTTGCCTGATTTTTTGCTCTTAACCTACACTGAGCAGCCAAACTACATTCTATGGGGTCACTTTTCTGATGTGCCAAGAGGGGAATAAGAGCAGGAAGGCAACAGAGACAACTCTTGCTCATCTAGATCTTTTCAAGATTAAAGTAGGCCAAATAATGGGGAAAAAAAAATAATGTGAGGATATAATCACAAAACAGTTTGTGTTGGAAGCAAAGATCATCTATTGCAACCCCCCAGCCAGAGGCAGGGACATCTTTCCCAGGATGATCTTGGCCCAAACCTTTGGTGGGATAAATCTCTTCTGTTCTGGGCAGTTCAGGAAATTACATTGTTTCGTATCACCACTGAATTTGCCCCAAAGTGTTTTCTCCCTCTGTTTTTGTCCAGCAAAACAAAAGAAGAGCAAAGAATCAAACCCAGAGGCAGGGTGGCCTGGAGAAGAAGCAGAAGTGAAGGGGACTGCCTACCGTTGTGGGAAGCAGAAGAGGTCTCTTGTGTTGTCATCACCATACTGAAATTCCTCTCTGTCGTCTCCGCTTCCGTGGTGGGGAGGGCAGTGTGTGGAGCAGAGGGAGCCACACTGGGGAGCAGGGAGGTGGCTGGAGTCACAGGCACGGTTGTCCCCAGGGTGGAGGAGGTGTTGAGGCTGCCACTGGTGGTGTTGGGGGAGATCCTGGCTGCTGTGGTTGGGGATGGCTTTGAGGCCATGGTAGAAACAGTCCCTGGAGTGCTCATGTTGAGCCTCTTGGAGCTCGTTGTAGTCCCATCCTCAGGACTTGCTGTAGAAGCTTTGGTGGGGCTCCTGGGAGAGGTGGGCACTGTTGTGGGTGGCCCTGAAGGAAGAAAAGCACAAGGGAATCTCCATGAGATTCTTTTCTGAGATCCTGGAGGGTTTAGATGATGGAGATTCTTGTGAATGGAGCAATGAGGCTGGAGAAGGGAGTGGAGCACAAGTGCTGTGGGGAGAGGCTGAGGGAGCTGGGGGTGTTTGTGCTGGAGAAGAGGAGGCTGAGAGGTGACCCCAGCACTGTCTGGAACTGCCTGAAGGGAAGTTCTGGCCAGGTGGAGGTTGGTCTCTTCTCCCAGGCACTCAGCAATAGGACAAGGGGGCACGGGGGGCTCAAGCTCTGCCAGGGCAAATTGAAGTTGGAGATGAGAAAAAACTTCTTTGCAGAGAGAGTGCTCAGGCATTGGAATGGGCTGCCCAGAGAGGGGGTGGATTCCCCATCCCTGGAGGTTTTTCAGCTGAGCTTGGCCGTGGCACTGAGTGCCATGATCTGGTGACGGGACTGGAGTTGGCCCAAGGGTTGGACTTGATGATCTGGGAGGTCTTTCCCAACCCAATAGACTCTATGATTCTACAGGGATAAAACAACCCACAAAACCCGAGTGCTGGACCGGGAATGCCCTGCACTGCACATGCAAACCTTACAAAAGCAGGTAACTTGAACAAACATCATGATATCAAGAAGGCACAAACATGAGAGCCCCTGGGGGTGAGGATCAATATTTGCCAGAGGTAAAACCTGTGGGTCCCATTCAGGAGCACCTGCAGCCCATCACCCTCTTCTCAACACTTCATATTACAGTTACAGGGCAGGAGGTGTAAGACACTGAGCTTGTGAGCTCTTATTCCTCTGATCCTAAAGATGGGATAAAAGAGGGGAGACAGGAGCTTAATTTACCTGTTGTGATGTTGTTAGCACCTACACTTATGAGGCCACTTCCAAGCAAAAGGAGAAAGAACCACAAACCCATGTTGACCTGGGGGAGAAAGCAGAGAACAGTTACTTAAAACCTTAGGAAACATCATCCCAACATAATTCACTCTGGAGATGCTGCTGTGCACCTTGTAGAGCTGGAAGGGAGGAGTGAACATGTGGCTGGAGTCCCTGCAGGATGTGGGTGGGAAGGTTTTGTGGGTATGTTAAGATGTCCCCAAGGGGAAGAGATCCCAGTCTGGTGGAGCAGCAAAGGTGACCAGGGATGAAGCAGGGAATGGAAGAACTGTGGGAGAGCAAGAGAGGATCAAGTTGAGCACTAAAGGTTTTAAAGGAAATTAATAAATTGTTCATATAATGGCCTGCAAATGGCTGTACTTTGAGCAAACTCAAACACAATACATGTGAAGACCATGGCAAAGAGCTTTGATCCCAAATGTCCCAGAACCAAAAGGCAGGGATGGAGGAGAGGCCAGCTCCTCCTGCAGGCAGTGCCTCTGGATTTCCCCAGGTCACTGACACCCTGAATGTTACTGGGCAGGGGCTGAGCACCTGCATGAGGCCACTCAGCTCCACTTGAATCCTATAGGATTCCCTGAGCATGTGGATGAGAAAACACCCCTAAATAATGCAGGATGATGAGCTGCACACTTGTACTGTACATCCTCCCCAGGAAACATCCAGCAGAATTACAGGACGATGACATCAGTAAAGCCCTTTGAAATACAAGGCTTTTATGGTGCTTTCTTTCCTCTGGAGACCTCAGAAAGCTCCTGAGAAATGGGTATGGTCATCTCCTCCCAAACACCTACAGATCCAGAAGCTCAGGCAGTGAGATGTGAGACGTCATCGTGCTGGCCAGAGCAGAGCCCAGAGCTGCCAAACCCCAGATCAGCACATGGCCCTGGGGCCTCCCAAGGATGGGCCAACATCTTTCCTTTGCTCTGAGCCTGGAGAGGGCTTGGAGACAGCTCTGGTACGTGCCACGGGCTGGCAGCTGCCGCACGACTCTGCTGTCCTTCAGGCTCTTGTCATGTGTCCAGCTGCATCTCCGGGATCTCCTGGGAGAAGCCTGTGAGATCTCACTGCCAAGTCACCTTGACAGGCTGCCAAGGAAGGGTTTTATTCCCAATGCACGGTCTAACCCTCCCCCTCCAATGCATCTCGTGTTGTTTGTGCTTGTTCTATTTATTTAAATCTCCTTCATCCAGACCCATCCCAAACTCTGGGCAAGAGGACAACGCTGAAGTCATCCAGGCACTGGAACCGGTATCAGGAACACAAGATCCTCCCACCCCACCCGGGAGGATCCTCCCACCAGCACCACCCACTTACATGTTTTTCCTCCCTGCTCCAAAAGAAAACCTGGCAAAAATTGACCTTACTCAGTGGCCAAAAGGTCAGACAAACCCTGAACCAGAAGGAAACCGAGCTCCGGAGATAAGAGCTTTCCTTGGGCTCCCTCCATGGCCAGCCCTGCTGCTGCAAGCAGGGCAGGGCTTTCTCCAAGGGTCCCACTGGTGCGAGCAATTGGCTTTCCAGAGGGTTTCGTCACCAGTCAAAATCTCTGCCTGCATGAATTCCAACTGAATCAGTCCTCCTGTCACTAGTGAGAATGGGACTGGTCCTGCAAGGCCTCCCCGAGGTGTGGGATGTTGGGAAAACCCACAAGTTTGATGGTTTGATGGCACGATCCACTGCTGATGATTAACACACTCCACTCAGTTTGGTCAACCACCTGCCAGAGTCTGAGAAGTGCTTGGTCTAAACTGATTTGGCTTTGGAGAGAAAACCTGACATTTTTAAGGAAGAAATTCTTCCCTGTGAGGGTGGGCAGGCCCTGGCACAGGTTGGGCAGAGAAGCTGTGGCTGCCCCATCCCTGGGAGTGTCCAAGGTCGGGTGGGACAGGGCTTGGAGCACCCTGGGCTGGTGGGAAGTGTCCCTGCCCATGGCAGTGGCGTTTGAATGAGATGAGATTTAAGGTTCCCTCCAAATCAAACCATTCCATGATTCTGTGTGTGCCAAGGCAGGAGGAAGTTAAGGCCACACTGGGTCTCCAGAGAATGTAAATGATGGCTCTGAGATGCTCTGAAAACCTCAGAAGGGCTGGTGAAAGCACCAAGGTCTCATCATCCCAACCACTTCCCTCGCTGGGAACACAACTCTGCCACAGCAGGAAAACAATGGCAAGGGAAAGGGAAAGACTTGGCTCTGCTGCAAGAACTACTGAGGAAGAAAGTGACCATTTGCAGTGGTTTGAGGAGTATTTGTGCAGAAATGCCATTTGTGTAGGTGGATGTAGCTCCTTTCTCCTCCTCTAGCTTGTTTCTCAAAGCAAGAGTTGCCCTTCATTTGGGATTCCTGGTCATTTTGGATATCTATTCCTTGGGGATCCCATTCACTTGGTATCCCCAATCATTTGGAATCCCCAATCATTTGGGATTCTTATTCATTTGGCATTCCCATTCATTTGTGTTCCTGTTCATTTGGGATCCCAATCACTTGGGATTTCTAATAATTCAGGATTCAAATCACTTGGTATTCCCAGTCATTTGGCATTCCCCTTCATTGTGATCCTGTTCATTTGGAATCCCATTCACTTGGAAACCCATTCATTTGGCATCCCATTAATTTAGGATCCCCATTCACTTGTGATTCTTATTCATTTGGGATCTCATTCCATCCCATTTCCATTCCAGTTCTGGGCAACCTGTGCCAGGGCTTCTCCACATCCTCACAGCTTCCCTTGGTATCAAAGCAGTCCATAGAGGGTGGGAGGAAAGCAGGAAAAGCTGTGATTTCCCTCTTCTTTCTCCTCTCTGTTATAGGGAACAAACCCACAAAGGATAGAAGAGCCTGGACTTATTTCCATGACCGTGATTGCCACATGGATGAAGCCACAGGAGATGCCAAAGCCCTTTGGGATGGTGGGATGATCACAGAATCATTCAGGTTGGAAAAGACCCTTAAGCTTATCCAGTCCAACCACCAAAGAGGGTCCCTCCCGTGCTGAGCCAGCAGCCTCCGACGCCCTGGGATCACATCCACGGGCAGGCAGCTCCTGCCTTGAAATCCCCCTGGATACTACATTTAATAAGTTCATCGATCCATGGGTGGATTGCAGGGGGAGGAAGGGTTGGCAAGGGGAGATAATGCTGGATTTCCCCAAGCTTTCCTGAAGAAAGCTGGATGCAGGCAGTCCATGCAGCTCCTGAGTTTTCATGGCTTAATTCCTGCGAATGCCCAAAGAAACAGGACACTGGGAGCATCACCCAATAACCCGGGAACTGCTCCTCTGACCGGCAATCCAGAGCTGCTTCATCACCTCAGAACAGGATCCGGAGCAGAGAGCTGTGCAAGGGGACGGCTGTGCCAGCCCTGCTCCCACGTCCTGCTGCTCCACACTCCTTATTCCCAAACGCAGCATCCATAAATGCCAGCGCTTCGCTGTTACCCATCCTTAACATAAAAGGCCTCCAGAGTCCTACCCCAAAGCCGGAGAAACCCGAGTCTCCCTTCCCCCTCGGCTCCCTCCCTGCTGGTTTCGGAAACGGAGAGGAAATACTTGTAATGTTATCAACATAAACACAGCTCTTGGCTGGCTGCAACATCCTGCGAGCTCTGCAGAAAAACAGCCTGACGTCACGGCGCCGGCTCTGCCGAGGGGAAAGGAGCCACTTTCGGAGGGTCAGGATGCTCAGCACTGTGGCTTCACCTCTTACCACCTTTTCCAAAAATCAGTGTTAGAAACCTCAACAATTTGCTGCTAGTGTGCCCAGGAATATTATCTATCTATCTATCTATCTATCTATCTATCTATCTATCTATCTATCTATCTATCTATCTATCTCTATATAGATAGGTAGATTTATCTCCATATATATAGATTTACCTCTCTCTATATATATTAATACATGTGGACTGTGCTCTTCCATAAACGGCTCGTGATGTTCCTATAGGAAAGGATGAATTTTAGGCTGCAGGATGCGTGTTTTAAAATAAGCAGATCTTGTCAAGATGATTGATGTTGGAGGGGGGAAAAAATAAAGGAAATAATCTCTTCACAAAGTAGTAAGTGGCTTCAAAATGCGTGTGCTGGAGCTGCAGGAGAGGTCAGGCTGCAGGATCACCTTGTTGTGCTTCCAGAATGCAAAGAATTAGTATTTATTGCTGCAGAAACTGCCCAGATCCAACCCGGATACAGCCGTCCACAATCAAAGGCAGGACTTACCCCCACCTCTGACATATTCCTAATTCCTGGAAAATGAGGCAATCTTTTTCTGTGTGCAGTGAGGAGACAGCCCAAATTCCATCTGGCTTTCTGGGACCCCAGAAATCCCTGTTGCCATCAGTAGGATGCTGAAGTGTTGTGGCTCAGCCATGACCACCCAACAGCTTTGTGCTGGCCCCAACTGCAGTGAAAAACGGGAATAATGTTCAGTTTTCTGCTTTTTTTTGGTAGACCTGGGAGCAAGGTTGGCTCTTTGAAGCAGCTCACAGTAGGGTGAGAATGAACACGAGTAGAAAGAAAGGGGAAAAAGGTCATTTTTTAATTCTTTTTGGTGGCAATGAGCCATCAGCATGGCTCAGCCACCCTGGAAAACAAACCTGCCAGTCAGTCCCTCTCCCCCTCCCTGCTCCTTTTAAATGCTGTTTGTGGATTGCCAGCCTCTCACTGGAGCTGCGATCCACGGCAAAGAGAGCTCGTCCGATGGCAGAAGGGTTTCACCAGCACCGTAATCCCAAACCTCTTGTGCTGGATGGGATGCAAAGGATGTAAAAACACACATGGAACGGCCAAGGGCTGCAGCAAGTTGGCCTCCACGGCAAGAGAAGCTCCTGAGTTTAGGGACGAAAAAGGGTTTTGTTGCACCAAAATGCAGTGACTAATTCCTCGCATGTGTCCTCGAAGCTCAAACGAGGCCTTTGATGTGTCACTGAACATTATTCCCCCACCCCATCCTCTGCTTTTCCACTCTTGAACAGAAAAGATGAATCACAGCAGCCATTCACCCCTTCTGAAAATCCACTTCACAGTCTTCTTTTTTTTTTGATTTTAAATAAACAGGCAGTTTCCACGCGAGCAGCAGACGCTGCAGGGAATGGAGCACGAGGAGGAGGATGAGCCTGTGGGAAGGGCCTGGACCTTGGCTCTCCCACAAATCACTGCTCTCCCACACCTCAGGATTTGCTCATGGCATGGTTTGGGTTGGAACAGATCTTAAAGCCCATCTGGTTCCACCTCCTGCCATGGGCAGGGACACCTCCCACCAGCCCAGGCTGCTCCAAGCCCTGTCCAACCTGGCCTTGGACACTCCCAGGGATGGGGCAGCCACAGCTTCTCTGCCCAACCTGTGCCAGGGCATCACCACTCTTACTGGGAAGAACTTCCCAATATCCCACCCATCCCTGCCCTCTGGCAGTGGGAAGCCATTCCCTGTGTCCTGTCCCTCCAGGCCTTGTCCCCAGTCCCTCTCCAGCTTTCCTGGAGCCCCTTCAGGCCCTGCCAGGGGCTCTCAGCTGTCCCTGGAGCCTTCTCTTCTCCAGGTCACCCCCCCAGCTCTCCCAGCCTGGCTCCAGCCCAGAGGGGCTCCAGCCCTGCACCATCTCCATGGCCTTCAGTTCAACAGGAGAACACACACTTCTCTTCCAAGGAACAACAACATCATCCCGGCATGGAGGGAACCTGATCTTACTCCCACCTGGCTTTCTGGGCATCCAGAAATATCTGGCACTGTTAGGATGATATTCAAAAGGCTGGTCTGAGCCAGGATCAGCCTCTCCTGTGGATATGGACTTGAGAGAGATGTTGGACTGACCCACGTGGATCCCACAGGCTCTCAAAGCACACCTGGCAGCAGCAACGTGTGTGAAACCACCATGTGTGGATGTAGAGAAGGTCAAGTGTCCATCAGGCAGACCCTGGAAGGAGGTTCACCAGGTAGGTCAAGGCAGGGGATCCTGCCCCTCTGCCCAGCACTGGTGGGGCCACACCTGGAGCACTGGGTCCAGTTCTGGCTCCCCAGGACAAGAGAGACATGGACAGAGTGGAGAGAGGCCAGGGAAGGGACTGGTGCATCTCTGCTCTGAGGAAAGGCTGAGGGAGCTGGGACTGCTCAGCCTGCAGGAGAGAAGGCTCTGGGGGTCTCCTCATGTCCATCAACACCTGCAGGGAGGAAGCAGACGGGACAGAGCCAGGCTCTTCCCAGTGGTGCCCAGGGACAGGACAGGACAATGGGCACACACTGAGACACAGGAGGGTCCCTCTGAACATCAGGGAATACATTTTGACAGTGAGAATGACCAAGCACTGGCACAGGTTGTGCCCAGGGAGGTTGTGGGGTCTCCATCCTTGGAGGTATCCAAGATTTGTCTGCATGCAGTCCAGGCCAATCAGCTCTGGTGACTCTGCTGGAGCACGGAAGTTGGATCAGATGACTTCCAGAGGTTCCTTCCAAGATCAATCACTCTGGGATCCTGTAACTGACTGTTCTGCAAACTCCTCAGAAAGCAAACCTGCTGGGATTGAAGCTCAGAGTCAAGTAAGGTCAAATCCAGCACTGAGCAGGAGATCCCTACACTGTGCAGGATGTACCTTGGGATCCCACCAGATGATCCTCCAAAGGATCTTGGAGCACTGCAAGACCAAAAAGCCTCGAGACCAGGCAATTATTATGCCAGTTAGCAGACAGAAAAGTCAGAGAATATCCCAAGTTGGAAGGGACCTACAAGGATCACAGAGTCCAACCCCTGGCCTTGCACAGGACATCCCAAAAATCCCACCATGTGCCTGAATGTTGCCCCCAAATGCTTTCTTGACTAGAAAAATAAACTGATGAGGTTTTAAGAAAAAATTACAAACATCAAGGAATGTGGATGCTTAAGGAATTGGGACATGAAATAGTTCAGGCTGCTAAAGAGACAAAGAAATGTTGACAGTGGGTACCAGTCATAGAATCACAGAATAGTTTGGGTTGGAAGAGACTTAGAGACCATCCCAAACCCCCCAGTTAGTGCTCTGTAACTGTGGCATGTCAGACCTTAGTTTTCTCTAATACTTTGCTTTTAGGAAAGAAATCTGTCTCTTATGTTTAAAACCAGGTAAAAACTAGCAAAGAGCCCAGAAACTTGATGGTCTCACACTAAAAATACAGAATTAAGAGCCAAGAGGTGTTGGCTCAATCCCTGGATATGCCAGGAGCAGACTGGTGGCACCTCTAACACCAAGGTGCCTGATGATCTCCAGCTGCCCATGGAGCTGCCCAGGCACTCCTAGGGAAAGATCTACAAATACAAATTATTTTCCTGATAATAATTACCCTAATAACTCTCCTAATTATGAAAGTCTTAATTTGCCCTCAGCCACTCTTCTCTTCCAGCGCTGTTGCTGCCTGACTGTGGGAGTATGTGCCAGTTGCTCTTCCAGAATAAACTGGGATAGGAATAAATTATGGAAGAGACAGAGGGAATGAAGAGCTTCTTGGACCTGTAGCAATGAAGAATGACGAGCTAGAGAGGGTTTCCTAAAGGACAGAGCATTAAGGAGCATCAAGGTGGGATGGGTAAGAGCCAAGAGAAGGGGAAGTTCTAAGGAGAGTAGTGAGCTGAGCCCGAGGGAGCTGTCAGGGCAGGGAGGAGGAAGCTGAAGGACCAACTTTGAGCCCTGACCAGGAGGAAGGTGCTGGGCATGGAGGGTTTTGCTGCAGGTGAGGGATGGTGGGGTGGCAGCAGAGGTGCTGCAAAGGGGGGAGGGAGCTGAGACCACCTCTGGGGTGATTAAAACAGATCTGCCAAAGCAACACTCTCAGAGCTTGCAAAAACCCCTGGCTGCAGAAATCCATGATCTCCTGGTGTGCTTTCCCCATGGGATCAGCATTGCAGCTGCACCACGGCACTGGGAAGCAGAGAAGGCACAGGAGATGCTGGTTCAACTCATTATTCAAAATCACAAATTAATAATTAAAACAAACAAAAAAAAGAGTCGAGGCACACAGGGATACATTCCCTTAAGTATTTCATTTTAGGGTGTCCCCTCCTTTGTCCCACACATCGTTTGTAACGTGTACAAAGCAAACACGAGCGCAGCAAACACATCCCAGCTATGAAAAGGACCGGCTGCTTTTGATGGAGGAGTCAGGGTGAGGGATGGCCATTATTTAGCATGACAACATCCCTACCTAGCGAGATGCCTTTCGGAGAGAGGAGAAGGAAAAAAAAAAAGAAAAGAAACCCACACACAAAAAAATAAAGCCCTGAGATGAAGTCCCAAGACTGAGCCGCGGAGCTGGATCGTTCAGGCAGCGAGTGGTCAGAGCATCCTACTTAAAACAAAGGTGTCGGAGGGGATCACTCGCTGACAGCCTTAAAATCTCCTTTACAGAGGCTGAGCTCCCATTCAAACGCGTGCGTCCGGTCATGCAGCTTAATCGCTGGTTGTGCTTACCCTGGAATCCACCCGGGCCACCTGTAGGTGCGGGGAGAGCAGCCAGCCCGTCCCACGGTGCAGCCCCCGGGCTACCAAAGTGCCGCGGAGCCGGAAAAATCACCCCCTTTACCTGCGGAGCTTCTGCACCGCTGCTCAGTTCAGCCCTGTTGCCACAGTAACACTTGTGGTGTAGCCGAGATCACTGATTATGAAACTCGGGGGAAAAAAAATAAAAAAAAAAAATCAGAGGCTGCTAATTAGGATCTACTCCAGTTCTCCAAAAGCTCCATATTAATGACATGAGGATTGCGGGCGCAGGGAAAACAGATGCCAGAAAGCATCGCCTGGGTCAGCACCCACAGCCAGCAGCTGCTTTTTGGGGCTTTCTACACCCAGGTCTTGAAATTGAGCCTGCAAAAATCCCTGTAAAATTGGGCTCGTTTTCCCTGTCTTTGAACAAACGTGCAAGACTCAGTGGAACAGTCTTTACTCTTTACATATATTTGCATGTATTAGACTTGGAAGAAGAAAGGGTTGAGGATGAGGTGCAAACGGTGACAGCCGGAGCGGGGCCAGGGATGCGTCCCCTGCATCCCACTGTGGCTCTCCCAGTTTTCCAGACAGAGGGAAACCAAACCCGTGACTTTCCCGGTGGCTGCGAGGGTTTGTAAATGGGGTTTGCAAAGAGAGGGAACTGGATTTGTAGCGTTTTCCTCTCTGAGTTACTCCAGTGCCAAAAGCAATCCGAGGCATGTCTTCTGCTGCAAAGTCTGACTGGGAGCACTTGTGCTGCCAGACACAACTGTTTTTCAACACAATCCACAAATAGGATATCAGAGAGTGTTTCCAGGTAAAAGGAAAATTGCCTGACAGGTATTTCTGGAGCGGCAAAGCCCAGAGTGGTGATGCTTTAAAAAGTCAGCTCATCAAAAAGCCTGAATTTTTTCCATTCCTATTGAATGATGAATTTACTGAGTGGATGAGACGGTGCTAAACACGTGGGGCTGAGGAAAACGGAATTAATGGCTTGTATAGAGCTCCTAAGAGCTTCTTATCCTGGAAGTATCCAAGGCCAGGTTGGATGGGGCTTGGAGCAATCTGGGCTGGCGGAAGGTGTCCCATAGGGAATGAGATGGTCCTTAAGGTCCCTTCCTACCCAAACCATTCCATGATTCCATGAAAATATTAATTAATGCATTGCCAGATTCTGCATTTCTCCATCATCCAGGGCTGTTGGATGACACACAGACCACCTGCTTGACTTCAGTCAGTTCCACTGACGAGGACCAGAAGCTGCCACCTCCAAAGGGGGTGCAGGGGCTGAGAAACAAATTGCTGGGAAAGCCACTTCCCTGAGCTCAGATTTGTCCTGGGGAAGGGCAGGAGCCAAGTGGAAGGAAACCTTAAATATCCTCCAGTCCCACCCCTGCCATGGGCAGGGACACCTCCCACCAGCCCAGGGTGCTCCAAGCCCTGTCCAACCTGGCCTTGGACACTCCCAGGGATGGGGCAGCCACAGCTTCTCTGCCCAACCTGTGCCAGTGTTTTACCACTCTCACTGTAACAAACTTCTTCCTTCTGTCTAGCACTTGGAAAAGAACTGGGCAACCACCTTTTCCCCCTGCTTTGAAAGCAGGAAAATAATTAGAGATTGATTTTTTTTTTCTCGAGCAGCATCACCTAAAGCCTTGAAAGCACAGTGCCCTGCTCGTGACTACATGAACCAGTGGATTCTCCCACCCACCAGTAATGCTGAGAATAATTAAGTGCAGGGTTAATTACCAATCAAGGTGATTTACTAGCCGAAAACACTGCAAAGGGCTGATCTAAGACACCCACCAACAACATTATAAGAGCAACTGGCCAAGCACGAGGGCATCCCAGTCCTGAGCAGAGATTGCCATGTTACAGATAAATTAAGACAACCAGTGGGATTCAGCTGCCATTGATGGTTTAGTTGGAGGCATTATTTCCAACCTTTTAATAGGCTTATTTACAGGAATTAGTCCTCTAATGCTGTCTGCTCGTGTGTCCTGTGCGGGGTGAGCCGGTTCAATGCGACCACAGAGACAACACCTGCTTTTGGGAGTATTTAGGGAAATTATTGCCAATTATGGGGATGGCAGATGAGGGCAGCTGGGCAGGGAGGATCTGCCAGGAGAAGGCATGAGGAGCTTTGCAAGGTGCTGATGTGAGCAGGAAGTTCACTGGGAGCATAAATATCTTGGCAAAAAGGAGCTGCTGCCCAGACTGCAGCCAAAATATCCCCAGCAAGGAAAGGCTTTCAGGGCCAGTGGAGTTTTTGGGTGATCCTTCTTATCATTCACAGTTGGCATTTAGAGCAGATCAGCCTCCCAAACATTTCTTCTCATCAGCTTATGTTGAAAAAAGGACCAAATTCTGTTTATCTCCAGTGGCTTTATTCCACTTTCTACCTTTTTTTTCCCCACTCATCTATTTTCCATGTATTTTCCCATCTGTCTTTTCTTCATCTGTTTTCCATTCCATCTTCCATGCCCAAGAGGAGTTACCTTGTTTAAAACAAAGCAATCTATGGGCAAAGTTCTTAGAGCCACGCCAACAAGCCAGGCATCTTCTGTCATGCTACAGACCCATTATATATAAATATATTTATATGTGTGACCAGCAGGGCAGGGGGGGATTGTGCCTCCTCAGGGGAGCCCCCAAACCCCCCAGAGCTGCCCCAGCCCTGGGAAACAACAGCCCAAGGACGTGGAGCTGCTGCAGCAAGCGCAGAGGAGGCCCCGGAGATGGTGCAGGGCTGGAGCCCCTCTGGGCTGGAGCCAGGCTGGGAGAGCTGGGGGGGTCACCTGGAGAAGAGAAGGCTCCAGGGACACCTGAGAGCCCCTGGCAGGGCCTGAAGGGGCTCCAGGAGAGCTGGAGAGGGACTGGGGACAAGGCCTGGAGGGACAGGACACAGGGAATGGCTTCCCACTGCCAGAGGGCAGGGATGGGTGGGATATTGGGAAGAAATCTTCCCTGGGAGGGTGGGCAGGCCCTGGCACAGGTTGGGCAGAGAAGCTGTGGCTGCCCCATCCCTGGGAGTGTCCAAGGCCAGGTTGGACAGGGCTTGGAGCACCCTGGGCTGGTGGGAGGTGTCCCTGCCCATGGCAGGGGATGGAACGAGATGATCTTTGATGTCCCTTCCAACCCAAACCATTCTGTGATTCTATGAATCTGTCATTTATATTGCTATAAACCTATTATAAACCTAATATAATAAAGCTATTACAAATTACATATATTGCTATAAACCTACCATAAACCTAATATCACTGCTGTGAACATATTTCCTGCTGACACAAGATTATAAAAACTAGTCCTAAACACCAGGGTGGGTACAAGCCCCTGCTGATACCAACACAAAACCTCACGTTCAGTAGTTCTGAAAAATATATATAATTAAAATGCAGTTTCTTATCTTTGAAGTGATTAACCAACAGCCTGGGCCGACTGACTTTTAACCCTCCCATGTTATTCACAATTCATCCTCTATTTTCATCTCCCCAACAAAAGGCTGAACTCAACTGTATTATTGTCAGCCAGGGCTTTTATCACCAGCCTTCGAAGCCGTCAAGGCTTGGGGCAGAACAATGGCTCTCACAGGAGAACAAACACAAGCTGAACAAAAATACCCTGTTGCTAAGGTTTAAACCAGCCTTTTTTGGGGCACAGCTGGGTAGTTGGGAATCCCAGTGCCACCTATATAAAAGAAAGAGAGAGAAATAGGACTTGGAGAGGGGAAAATGACCCGACACTCAGCACCATTTTGGTTTTCCCTCCCTCCAGGATGGCATTTAAAGTAAGAGTATCACTTCAGTGGGCTTTAAGCCAGAGTCTGGCCCAAGCTGAGAGGAAAGTTGAATTTGGAAGAGCAAGCCCAGGGGTCCATGGAGATGATGGCCACCTCTCCCACATAGCCACAGATGCTGGGAACATCCAGCTGGGACCTCCTCTCAAGGAAAGCCCCAACCCAAACCCCAACGATTTCTCTGATGAAATCCACCCCAAAAGCAACCACAGAGCAGCAGTGTGTGGTTTCTACATCCTTAGCCAAGGGAGCAGCACCTGCTTCTGCTTTTGGGGTTTGGTAGAGAAATGTTCTTCCCCAGTGGTGGTTGGGCAAGGAGCTGGATTTGGCCGTGGTGTCGTCCCCAGTGAGCACAAGGGTTTCCACCAGCAAAGTGACTACAGGGACAGGAGTGACCCAAGGACAGGAAAGCCACGACTGACAGCCCTGGAAAGGTGCTGTGGGGTAGAAGGTTGAGTAAGGAAGAGGACAGGAGAGCCACGGTGGTCCAAAAAGGCCACCAGCCTCCATGACCAGCCCATCCTCCTCCCCTCTAGATGGAGCTCCAGCAGAAGTGTGAGGTCCCTCCCCAGAGTGAAGGTGGACACATCCCATCACCTCCAAGAACTGAATCACAGAATGACAGAATGGCTTGGGTTGGAAGGGAACTTAAAGACCATCTTGTTCCACCCCTGCCATGGGCAGGGACACCTCCCACCAGCCCAGATAGCTCCAAGCCCTGTCCAACCTGGCCTGGGACACTCCCAGGGATGGGGCAGCCACAGCTTCTCTGGGCAACCTGGGCCAGGGCCTGCCCACCCTCTCAGCCAGGAATTCCTTCCCAATATCCCACCTAACCCTGTCCTTTGCCAGTGTAAAGCCCCTCCTCCTGTCACCTGCAGCTTGACAAGAGGACAAGTTTGTCAAGGCCATTTAATTAAAACCAGTAAATCATCAGTTTAATTATTTCTTCCCGCAACGTATCAATAAAACACCCATCATGGTAAATCACAAAGTACTGAGTTCTCCAAATAATATTCTCCTCCTTTGGAGGGGCAATTTTATGCCCAAAACCTCCTCAAAAGGCTGGAAGAGCTGCTGTGATCGGGGCACCACAGCAGGAGCAGCTGCCAGAAGGAAGGACTTCTCTGAAGTGTTGGGAGATTTTATTTAAACTGGGATCATAAATATTTTTGGATGCACCCAGGCAGAGGTGAAGTGATGAATCTTGGCCATTTCATGTGCAAAACAAAACACAAAGGGACTTTCAAGTTTCCTTGATGACAGCAGAGCCTGGACACACATGAAAGAGCAAACATGGTCAATGTAATGCTGGAATTCAGTTTTTATGACCCATTTTGCTTTTTTTGCCAATAAACAAGATCTCCCTGAGCAGCCATTTAAACATCACTGTGTGTCACTTAGATTTTACTGATATGGAAATAAACACCATGAGGCTATGACAGAGCTCAAAGTCCCTTATATTAGGCACCAAAATCATGCAAATTAAATTAATTTCAATCCCATTGGAACAACAGAGCCCTCCACTAAATACCTTCAATAGAAACGCAGAGGATGAACCCGAGACATCCCCATCCTTGAAAGTCTTTGCTGTTCCTTTCAAAAGGCTTTGAAAAGCAGCTTTCCTACAAAAACACCCATTTCCATCACGCCCCAGAGAGGAGCAGAACACACACAAGGCTCCTCAGTGTCGCCGTCCAACGCGAGACCCCCCAACCCGGGCGTGCAATGGTACAGGAGCTCACCCACAACAGAGAGGGCTTTCTGTGCCTGCTCTTGCTGCACAAACACAGCACAAAGTCTGTTCCTCAGCACCAAGACTGCATTTGGTGGTGTGGAGGCCCAGCCTGACAAACTCATCTTGTTTTTGTAGTGCAACATAGAATCAGAGAATCCTAGAACCATAGAATGGATTGGGTTGGAAAAGACCTCCCAGATCATCAAGTCCAACCCTTGGGCCAACTCCAGTCCCTTTACCAGATCATGGCACTCAGTGCCACGGCCAAGCTCAGCTGAAAAACCTCCAGGCATGGGGAATCCACCCCCTCTCTGGGCAGCCCATTCCAATGCCTGAGCACTCTCTCTGCAAAGAATTTTTTTCTGCTCTCCAACTTCAATTTCCCCTGGCAGAGCTTGAGCCCCCCGTGCCCCCTTGTCCTATTGCTGAGTGCCTGGGAGAAGAGACCAACCCCCAGCTGGCCACAACTTCCCTTCAGGCACTTCCAGACAGTGCTGAGGTCACCTCTCAGCCTCCTCTTCTCCAGCACAAACCCCCCCAGCTCCCTCAGCCTCTCCCCACACCANCCCTTCAGGCCCTGCCAGGGGCTCTCAGCTGTCCCTGGAGCCTTCTCTTCTCCAGGTGACCCCCCCAGCTCTCCCAGCCTGGCTCCAGCCCAGAGGGGCTCCAGCCCTGCACCATCTCCGGGGCCTCCTCTGCACTCGCTGCAGCAGCTCCACGTCCTTGGGCTGTTGTTTCCCAGGGCTGGGGCAGCTCTGCAGGTGAGGTCTCACCTGAGCTGAGCAGTGCATCAGAATCACCTCCCTTGACCTGCTGGCCTCCTTTCTTTGGACACATTCCAGGGTATGATTGTCTTTCTGGGCTCTGAGCACATGTTGACGGCTCATATTCCATCCACCAGCACCCCCAAGTCCTTCTCAGCAGGGCTGCTCTCAATCCATTCCTCTCTCAGTCTGTTCTGATACTGGGATTGCCCCGAGCCAGGTTCAGGACCTTGTGCTTGGCCTTGTTTAACCTCATGAGGATCACAAGGTTCCACTTCCCCAGCCTGCCAAGGTCCCTCAGGATGGAATCTCATCAAGAGAATCACCTGCACCCCTCAGCTTGGTGCCATCAGTTTTGACTCCACAACGTGCAGCCAGAGGCCATCCTGGCTCAGACTCTCCTCGTTCTCCTTAGCCCAAACCAAATGCAGTCCAGCCCTTCAGTGACCCACATCCAGCTCTGAGCTGTTCCCTGCCCAAAGCAGATGCATTTCCAGGTGATTACCTGTGGGGTTGGTTTACCCTAAGTGGATGATGTTTCACCCCAAACCACCCTGTGCTCCCACAGCAGTGGAGGAGACAAATGGTCAGTTGAATCATAGAATGGATTGGGTTGGAAAAGACCTCCAAGATCATCAAGTCCAACCCTTGGGCCAACTCCAGTCCCTTTACCAGATCATGGCACTCAGTGCCACGGCCAAGCTCAGCTGAAAAACCTCCAGGGATGGGGAATCCACCCCCTCTCTGGGCAGCCCATTCCAATGCCTGAGCACTCTCTCTGCAAAGAATTTTCTTCTGCTCTCCAACTTCAATTTGCCCTGGCAGAGCTTGAGCCCGTGCCCCCTTGTCCTATTGCTGAGTGCCTGAAGACCCCCTTCAATGCTGCCAGAACCAAAAGTACCAAACAGGAGGGAGAAAAGGAGAAAAATCTCATTTTGGGAGGTGCACAAGGGTTGAAACCAAAATCCTCTAGATGGAAAAGGGGCGACATCTGATACATACACAAAGCAAGAGGGATGCTATGAGCAGTCAGTTGATTCCAGGGTTATTTTTGGACACAGCTGTGCTGGTTGGACTCGATCTTAGAGGTCTTTTTCAACCTAAATAATTCTACGATTCTATTCCTACCTCAATAATATCTTCACTTTAGGGCACTGCTCTCACAGGAGTCATCTCCACATAATTTCAGAGACCTAGATGTGATTTCCAGAGGTGTTTTAATGTAAATGCAAACCAGCTGGCCTCTGCTTCTCTCTTTCCTCTCCTCCTCTTCCCCATCCTACAGGTGCTGGGTGTGATTTGCCTGGCTTTAAAAACCAAGTCCTCCAGATGTTATGGGATCTCTTTATCTCCTCTGTACATCCCTGGTGCCCCAATGTGTAGGTGGTTGTACAGTTACACGTTTGGATGCTGACTCCTCCCCAGCTCAATCCCTGGGAGTATGAGCTACAGGAAAGACAGACTTGGAGGTTTTGGAGAAGGTGGTGGCATCTTCATTCTCAATTAATTAATTACCCCAAGAGCAGCACAAGAAAGGGTTTAGCTTTGAAGTGCCCACTGGTTGTTTTGCTGTAGGAAACTCCCACATCTTCACCACCACTCTGCAGAGGATGAAGACAAAGGACTCCTGAGTGGAATTTTGACCCTCTCCCAGCTCCAGGGCAGTGAAGATGATGGGCAAAGCTCAGACTCTGAAGCAGATTTGGCACCATTTGAAAAGACACACTCTGGAAAAGGAGGGGACAGGGAACAGCAGGAAGAGCTCTCTCCAGGTGGCCTTTCCTGGTTGCAGAAGGACCTTTCAGGTGTGGGATGCTCTTAAACCAGCTGGAGGAACCAGTTCTTCATGGCAGATGCTGAGATGGTTATTAAGAGTCAAGGAAGGAACAGCACAGAGGGGTGACTTTTAATCCTCGCTGGCGTGGACTGGGATTAAAATTCATGAGTTTGAAATGAATGACCACTCATCCCAACTCACACCCCAACACATCCCTGGCTGTGAGATTAATGGATAGACAGAATTAATCCAACATCATCTTCCCCCTGACCTATTTGGGCAGGCAGATAAGACCCACAAAAACCATCTCACAGCATCCAGTGTGGTGCCACTGCCATGGGCTTGTTTATATCCCCACCAACACTTCTCCCACTTCCTCAGAGGACAACTGGAGGGACAGAAGAAGCTGTAACTCCTCTGAAAGCTGCTTTAGTACAGAGGGCAAGACCTGGAGGGGAGGGAAGGGAAGTTTCAGGTGACTGGGATCAAGGATGTAGCTATTGCTGAGCAGCTTTAACTCCTCTCTCTCATCCCAGATTAGCTCCTGGGAACTCACCAGGAATTTTCCAGCTGTTTCACTTGCTGGAAAGATGCCAAGTGTGTGTGTCAGACTAAACATCTGTCCTTTTAAAACCCGGATTTTCAGATCAGATCTATATGTTTGAAGGGGGAAAATAACAACACAAACTGTCTATTAGGGGAGTTTGAACAGAGCCACCATTATTTCTTCCTCCCCACCCCCCATATCATCCTTCCTTCTCTCCCTCCACAGGCAAAGCAGTTCAACACATTTCAGGAAAATGCAGGGAAAAACAATACTGTACATTTTCTGTGGTCAGTGTTTTCCTGTGAGGTCAGAGAGGAGCTACCAGAACCAGTGTGCAGTTGGCATCTTCCCCTCCTGCTGCAGGGAAGAGGGATCTGGCGTTTGGGAGCCAGGCAGGTGTCCCAGTAGGAACTGGGAAAGGGTGCTGGTTTACCCTGTGAGGGTTCAGTTCTGGCCCCCTGAGTTGAGGCAAGACATTGAGGGGCTGGAGCAGGGCCAGAGAAGAGCAACGAGGCTGGAGAAGGGAGTGGAGCACAAGTGCTGTGGGGAGAGGCTGAGGGAGCTGGGGGTGTTTGTGCTGGAGAAGAGGAGGCTGAGAGGTGACCTCAGCACTGTCTGGAAGTGCCTGAAGGGAAGTTGTGGCCAGGTGGGGGTTGGTCTCTTCTCCCAGGCACTCAGCAATAGGACAAGGGGGCACGGGGGGCTCAAGCTCTGCCAGGGCAAATTGAAGTTGGAGAGCAGAAAAAACTTCTTTGCAGAGAGAGTGCTCAGGCATTGGAATGGGCTGCCCAGAGAGGGGGTGGATTCCCCATCCCTGGAGGTTTTTCAGCTGAGCTTGGCCGTGGCACTGAGTGCCATGATGTGGTAAAGGGAGTGGAGTTGGCCCAAGGGTTGGACTTGATGATCTGGGAGGTCTTTTCCAACCCAATCCATTCTATGTTGTAGGTGTGTGCACTCTGACACCTCCATTCCTGCTTACAGGGCACTCACTGTAAGAAGTGACAAGATCCCTCCAGGTTGGTTTCTGGGATTCCATCTCCATGAGCTCCACATCAGCCCTTTCTTCACTCTCCCAGATGTAGAGCAGCCTTTTGTCCCCTTTTGACACTTGTCTCCACCTTCACTTGAAGAAAAGAGTTGAAGGGTCTAACATATCTCAGATGATCAGAGCAACTGTGGGGATCATGGTCTGTGCTTCTGGTCTGATCTCCCACCAAAGGGACACCCAGTGTCCCACAGTCAGAGTCATCCCATGTGCCTCACCATCTCTGCTCTCCCTTCCTGTGTAGTTTTCCCCGTAGGGTCTCACTGTGGTGGTGAGGATGTTGTAAGGTAGACAGAAGCCATGTAACCAGTCTCCAGCCTTGGAGATCTCCAAAAGCCATCTGGACATGGTGCTGGGCAATCCTGCTTGAGCAGCACCAGGTGTACCCCTTCCCACCTGAACCGTGCTGAGATTTTGTTGGGAAAACTTGGCTTGGGTCATGCTGGGGATGTGTTGTTGTCTTTCCAGCAACTCTATAGGGACTCATTTTGGGTTGGAAGGGACCTCAAAGACCATTCTGTTCCACCCCCTGCCATGGGCAGGGACACCTCCCACCAGCCCAGGGTGCTCCAAGCCCTGTCCATCCTGACCTTGGATACTCCCAGGGATGGGGCAGCCACAGCTTCTCTGCCCAACCTGTGCCAGGACCTCACCGCCCTCCCAAGGAAGAATTTCTTCCTAATATCCCATCTAAACCTGTACTTGCTACACAGCACCACCCCAGGCTTGTCCCTGGGTCCCACAAGGTCCTCATGGCCCAACAGCACCTTCATGTTGGGTATTTGCTTCCTTTCCACTTCAAAAGACCTGAGATATTACAAGAGCTGGGATGTGACACACCAAAATTGGGGGTTTAACAGCTTGGCAGGTAAAACCATGAGTCACAAAGCACAAGAGCAACCAAGGACATTGAATTGCACAAGCCCTGCAGGAACCAGAGACCTTGGTGGGGTAGGAGAAGGGGAATCTGGCGCCTCTTGTTCACACCAAGTGGGTCCCTGGAGCAAAGTATTCCCCAAATCACACAAGGTTCTGCCCACTTGTCATGAGCCGGGGAGCCAGTCTGGAGGCAGGTGACAAGCTGAGCAGCCAAGGACATTGAGGTGTCCCATCCTTTGGTCCTTGCCATCACCTACATCCTTCCTACAAGCTTCAGCCTCAGGGACCCAGCTATTGTTTCAGCATGAAACAATAACAGCACCACTGTCCTCGTGTGTCTTGCTGCACACCCACCTTCCCTCTCCCAGCCCAAGGGAGTTTCCTCTCAGTCTCTTCCCACCCATTTTATAGAGGAAATCAGCACCAGGATCAAAGGAGGCTCCTGGTTGGGCGTGGTGAGGGCAGTAACTGGGGAGGTGACAATGAGGGGATGGAGGCTGAGCAAACTGGGGGGTTGTTCCTTTGTGTTGGACCCTCTGGCCTTGCAACCTGAGAGCCAGTGTAGCTGAGAGACAGAGGAGGGAGAGAAAAGACCTGTGTTTGGGATGATGAAAGAACTGGGTGACTAAATGAAAAGGTGAGCTCCTCCGGTTTCTCCTGAGTGTCACTGCACTGGCTCATCCTCAAATGACCCTCAGGTTTTACTGGGAGAGCAAAATTTGATTTAAAGTCTTACTCTGGAAGTCCTTTGGTTGCATTAAATGAAAGAAGTTCTACTGGGGAAGTAAAGCAACCACAACGAGGAGTTAAGTCCCCGCTGAGCCAAGCCCTGGTATTCCCACAAAAGGGACTAACAGAAGTGGCCTTTCTCCTTCCTTTTCCCCAGCAAGACTCCAAAATGAAAAGCATCTCTGGCATCTGACTATCCCATGCCCACCAGCACCGTCTGTGGTTTGGGTGGAAGAAGAACTAAAGGTTTCCAGTTTAACTTCTCACTCTCTCCACACGTCCATCTATCTCCTGTGTGGGTTTGGGAGCAAAATCCACAGTAAGGCAGACAGAAGTGGATTTTTAATATTTTTTTTTATGGATCTTTTGCAGTGTTTGATCTTAAGTGCTCTTAGCAGCTCCAGGAGGTCAGATCCCAGTCCTGCTCCTGTACCAAGAGAGAGAAGAAGCTTCCCAGGGATCTGCATCCTGGATGTTCAAAGCTGTCTGTTCACCCCAGGCTGTTTCATCCCAGCCCTTCTCCAGCAGGACTCCTTGTGTGATCCTGAAGGCCTCAAGCTGGTTAAAGGCAAGGCCAGGTTGTATTTACCTTGGCACCTGATTGCCAATGCTCTGCCTTCCAGAGTCCTCCTACTTCCTCCTTGAGTAATTAATTAGTAGCTTGTTGGTGGGGAGAGAAGAAATGAAGAACTTCACCTCATTATTCTTGTGTCTTTTGCCACTGTGGCCAAACCCTTGGTCATACCCAACAGCTGGAGTTTGTCACAGCATTGCAAAACACACAAGTTACCAATAAACCCCCTGAGATCCTTCTTTTTGGATGTTACAGGGATTAAGCTGCTTCCAGAGATGAGATCCAAGGTCACCCCGAAGCGCTGGAGCTGATCAAAACCCCCACGATTAGTTTATAATCCGTGCCAAACAAGCCCAGCACATCATGATAATGTTCAGAAAGGTGAAACACCTGCTGTGGATTATTTCCAAAGTTCCTGTTGGGAAACAAAAAGCCCCCACTCCTTGCTGATTCCCTAAGTTTAATCCCAGGCTCCATGAACTTCCCATCCCAACTGCGGCTCATCGGAACGCGCCGCTGGCACGAGTCACTGTCCAACTGACCCGGTTTACTTTACCAAACTGGGTGAACAAGGACAAACCCACCTTATTTTCCTTGAGGAAACACAATTCCCACTAAGTGAGGTACGATCCCAGCCTCGCTCTCCCCACTGCACGTCCCCCTCCTGACCCATTTACGGAAGTGCCGCCGCGAGGGTTTCTGCGCCGTGTAAAAGCCTAAAATTACACTTCCCTACAAAGAGCTGGGATAAATTGACCCCTCTAAGCGAAGGGGTTGCCAAGCTTTTCTCTCCTCCTCATTGTCAACTTACACTGAAGCGGAATAATGAGACGATACGGGGGCCACACGAGGCAGGATTGGAAAACTCTGCCTTAGCAACTCAATTGTGTCCGTGGTGCCTGCGTTGGCTTTTATATCCAGCTACCGGCTTGGAAAGCTGTTCCTGATTTCACACTCATTCAGCACAGCTGCATTTATGAGTTTTTTGTCCTCTTCCCCCCTCTCAATGTCATGGCAAAGGGAATTACTTGTGGGGTTTGGATCAGGAAGGCAAAGCCAGGGATTTGCTCCCGTTGTGTTTTGGTGCCCTTCGTCCAGTCCAGACCTGAAAGTCTCAGGCCACAGATGATTTCCTCTTCCCTGCAGAGGTTCTGCCGTGGCATTAAAACAACTGCAATGAAGGGAACAATAAGCACCGAGATGTGTCTAAAATTAGCAGTTTACAAAACAATCCTGAGTTTATAATACCCTGAATACAACAAAAGCCAAGAGCGAGCAGACCAGTTATTTAAAAACTGGAGGATAAAAGGAAACCTTGATCAAAACTGTTATCAGGGGGGCAAATCTGTCTTTATTGTGTTGCAGTTTTGCTGCTAACCGAAATAACTTGCCTAAAATTGCCATTATGCTGTTTAAAATTAGCTAAATTGAAGCAACGTGCCAAAATCCCACTGCCTTGCCCAAAGGATGAACGTGAGAGCAGCCCACAGTTCTTCCCTATTTTCTGCCATGGTTTAAATTCCAGTATATTTGCCAATGGTTTTCCCTTTATGCACCTTCACTCCTCACACAGAAAATGGATGGGTTGATTTCCATGTGATCTTCAGTTATTTTTGCACTTTGGGTCTCAAGTGGTAGCAAAGCTGCAGTTCCTGGACTGTAAATGAATAGGTAAATTAAGAGGAAAACACCAAAGTTTCATTTGCTTTGGTGTTATTATTATTTTTCATATAATTTTTAAACAAGGAGCAAAATTTGATACAATGGTAGTGCCAGAAAAATCTTCCTCCTTCTGCCAGGGGAGATGAAAATGTCCTTTAAAATGCTGGGGGGAAATAATATTTACAAATCACTGCTGAGAGGAGGGATGGAAAACTGGCAGGGGAGCAGAGATTATTCAGCATCCAACTTCTGCTGTCCCTCACCACTGGGAGAATTCAAATGGAATTAGAGTTGTCAAGGGGATAAAGTCACTGTCAAGGAGAACAGACTTTTGCTTTTAAAAAGCCTCTTCCAAGGGAAAAACCTGACCTTGCACTTGTCTAAGGGGGTGAATGTGCCCTGAGTGGGGATCCAGGGGAGATCTCCACAGGCTTTTCCTAAGGAGGACACCAGAGTGGGACATGCCCACTACCCGTGGCTCAATTTCTTGCATATAAAATAAAATATGAGCCCAAAGGCACAGAACTAAATAAAGATGGGCATTGTGGTTCTCATGGCCTCAAAACCAGACGTGTACAAATTGCAGGAAATGATTCTCAGGTCATAGAATCCTAGAATGGAATGGGCTGGAAAATACCTCTCAGACCATCAAGTCCAACCCTTGGGCCAACTCCAGTCCCTTTACCACATCATGGCACTCAGTGCCACGGTCAAGCTCACTTGAAAAACCTCCAGGGATGGGGAATCCACCCCCTGTCTGGGCAGCCCATTCCAATGCCTGAGCACTCTCTCTGCAAAGAAGTTTTTTCTGATATCTCTCTCTCCATTCCCCCTTGGAAATCCACAGCCAGTCAGATGCTTTTCTTCCCATCAGACCCAGCAACCACCTTGGCAGATCAAAACTGGTTGGTGGATCACCTGTGACCTTCAAGCCAGGATTCAACCCCAACACAGAAATCCTTCACAAGGTTTTCTCATCACTAGAACTAGAACTGGATGGTTTTAAGGTCCCTTCCAACCCAAACCATTCTGGACTTCTATGAAGACACATTCTGCCCCAATTTCCTGCCCATGGAGCAAATAGGAAACGGGATTTTTAGGTGAGAGAAATCAAAGAAAAACCTGTTCAAATCTCAGTGAAACACAAGGCAGTTTTGAGAGATGCCTCAGCTGAAAAGGGAAGCTGAAAAGCAGCCCTTGCTGAGATGGTTCCACCCTCCTAAGTCTAGAAGGAGTCACAGCAGGGGCTAAAAAGTCCTTTTTAATTGAAAATACTTTGGAGTAGCAGAATCCCAGCCCAGAATAACGTTAACCCTGTAACCAGTAACTGATCCCAAAGGCCACCAGACTCCCTTCCCCACCTCTCAGGAGGAGGAAATGAAAACCAGATGGACAGGACAGGGAAGAAATCGATCAGATCATCTGGTCCTCCCCACCACACAGCAAATACTGTTCCCTACAAGAAATTTCCCAAATTACTCCATCCACTCTCACTTATAAAAGCCCAAAGTGATGGAGTTTCCACCTCTTCTCCTGGGATATGACTTTTCCCTGCAGGAAGCCTTTTCTATCAAGGTTTTCCTTTTGAAAATTTCTTCACTTCCATTTGCAGCCCCCCCTTCCTCTCCCCTGCCTGAGTGCATTTATGAACTACACTAATGAAACAGATTAACACCAAAAAGGAATTACAATTTAGGAATAAATTAGTTTATTTTCCTTTTATCCTCCACCAAAAAGCCTCAACATGTCAAAGAAAGTCTGAGTCTCTCTGAAATCTTCCTTTTTAAATTGGTCCCACTGCTCATAATTACACCTCCCTCTATACATACAAGTTACTTTGCTTTTCTTTCCCCCTCCTTTTTTAGGGAGGAGGGAAGGAAGGCAGAGAAAGAGTAAGAAAGGGTGGGATGAGGGGAGAGAGGAGAGGGACCCATCCCATCCAACCAGTCTAATTGCTCGCAACACTCCCCAAGTGTATGAAAATGAAGGTTATAATACCAGTGCTGCCTGATGAATATTCCCAATTTCATTCCAGATGCAGGACTTGGGTTTATCCAATTATTGGTTTTCCTGCAGCAGGAAACAGCTTCCACCTCACACAAATACCAAGGAGGAGAAAGGATGAGTTCTGGGCAAATCATGGACAGTGGCTTGGGAAAAAGGGCCAAAATGCTACTCAAAAAAAAAATACAATTTGTTGACAAAAATTGGAAGAGCTGCAAGAGAGAAATCAACCCCCAAATATCCACCAGGCTGGAGGTTACAACTCGTACTGATAAAGGGAGTAAAAAATGCAATGGATTCAACTGAAAACGTCCTAAAAAAAGGACTAAATTGGAAAACTCAACTTCAATCTACCAGTTATCAGATCTGATAGTAACAGCTATTCTAATTTATTAAAAATATGGTGATTTTGGGGCTTAAGCATAATGGAAATTCTCACACTTCAACAAATAAGGACCCATTGGGTCTAAGAGCCTCCTACTCCTTCAGGGCCCTGTTCAACCAACACGAAAGGGAAATAAATGACAATTAATACTCAGTACATTCTCTTTTAGGGCTTCTCTTCATTATCAGCTTCAACTTAAATGTGGGTTCTCTCTTTCCAGGGAAGTCTGGGGAACGTATAAATAAAAGAAGTTATGGGGAAAGATGGCAGCCAATGGGTGGAATTGTCCTCTTGGTTTTTCCCAAATTACCTGATGTGGTTGGATGTGCAACACTTGGATGTTAAAAGGGCAATGCCCCCTGTTTTAGAGGCTGTGCCATGTTACATGGAATGGTTTGGGTTGGAAGGGACATTAAAGATCACCCAGTGCCACCCCTGCCATGGGCAGGGACACCTCCCACCAGCCCAGGGTGCTCCAAGCCCTGTCCAACCTGGCCTTGGGCACTTCCAGGATGGGGAAGTCCAGGGATGGGGAATTACAAGGCTGTTCCCATTCCATGAGTGTTCCTTCTGCCTCCACCACCACAGCTGGTGCCCAGCCCAGCTCAGCTTCACTTTTAAAGGTCTACACCCACATCAGGAGTTTTGCTGGCCAGGTATCTTCATTCCCTCTTGTCCAAGACATTCAACCATGTGTGTAAGTGCTTGCTACAAAACCAAAAAGAATATTTTGGGTGGGAGGGCTGCTCCAGGTAGGAATACCCACCAAGAGGGATTGGAATGAGCTCTCACTGCAGAGGAACTATCTGCTTGCATCAGCAGCAAAGGTTATTTCCCACCCTTGTACAACATGTTCTAATCTTTAAAAATACTCAGTTGATTTCCACATCTCCTGTGCCCTTTATTTTCCTGATGGTTTCTCCTGGATGGGAAGCACGGGAAAATCCAAACTGCTCCGAGCAAAGAGCCAGGAACCACTGCAATAATCACTGACCCAGGGCCAGCTCTGGGTGTCTTGTTCCAAATGCAACTCACAGAGAGCTGTAAGACTAAATATGTGTATTCTAAATGCTCTATGACTTCTTAGAGGGCTAAGAAAAAGCAGTGCTGGAAATAGGAAATGCACATCCGAAGGGAAAGCCGGAGCTGCTGCACATCCCTCCCTTTCTTGGCTGCCAGGAGCAGCAAGGAAGTGATTATCCAGCATTTATTTGCAAAATCACAGCCAATAAATCCAACAGTAACAACACTGAATCCCTTGGTCCTTGGTGGGGGGGAAACAAAGGTGTAGGTCTGACAAACAGGTGTGTGGAAGTAGCTCTTCATTCCAGAGCTTTTTGGGAAGAGTTCAAGCCTATAAGGTGGAATATTCACCCAGATTTGTCTCTTACCTCTGCACACACTATTTTGAAACCCTAGAAAATACACAGCCCTAGAAAGGTAATGAAGGTTTGAGATGGAACCCCCTGAAAAGGTTAAAAAAAAAGAGGACTGGGCTGTTGAGTGAGGAAATGAGTAAGGGAGAGCAAGAGAAAATAAAATGGGACAGAAAAAGCCACCTCAGTTCCCCTCCCCTTTCCTGGATACAAATACCATCACAAGCAAACCGTAGGAAGCGAATCTGACTGCTTTGAAAATCACTGAGGTCAAAAGCACAAGAGAAGAAAGGAAAAAGGATTAAACAAAGGGATGATATAATCTACCCAGCCAGAATTCAAACCTTCGAGGTATAAATAGCTCCACTACGGGGCTCAAGTCAACCACTAATTTACAGTGCAATCAGGAGGGGGAGGCACATACCCATCCCCACGAGCAGATTAATCCTTAATTGCTCCTTTTTGCATTTCTGACACCTTTCTTTGAAGTACCAAAGCTGGTACCATCTCACAAAAGGCTCTGGCGAGCCTGGAAATTGGAGAGAGATGAGCCTTGTTGCTGCTTGTTCGGGGCTGTGACTGCCCCGTGCACAGTCCCAGATGCTTCTGGGGGTCCTCCGAGCAAAGAAGAAAGGAGATGGCTCCAATCCCCAGGGATAAGGGACGATCAAAGCCGGTGTTTGCCCATCTGACAGAAAGGGAAGTGGGATTCGGATGATGGCTCATGTTTCACAATGTTTTTCCAAGACCTTAATTGCAGATAAATACTTACTGGGGTATTCAAATACTTGTGAGCACTTCAATCACTTCAGAGGCTTTGCAAATCCCTCTGGGAATGCTGGTAAGGACAGTGTGTGTGATGCTGAGATGAGAGGAGCACGATCATCTGCTGGTGGGGACACCCAACCCCTCCTCCAGTGTTCTGTCCTGCCCCCTCATTCACACTGATTCAAGGCAACAACAATAATGGAAAAGTAACTGTGCAGGAGTTTCTTCAGTCCCTGCACACATCCTCCATCCAGCTGCATCAGATTTTAGGGCAGAAACCCTTTTGTTTGTCACCACTGAGGTTCAAGAGCACATCCCTGGATGTGTCCTGGAGAGCCCTGGTCTTCTTGTTCCCGTGGGCATCCCGTGTTCCCAACAGGAATGACTGAGTGTTTGGTGCTTTCCCAGTCACATCAGCTGTGTCCTGACACCCCCTGCACATACTCACATCTCTAGTGGGTTAATTAATAATTCTGCCCCTCCTCAGGTGGGTCCTCATTGAACCCCAGCCTATTTAAATGGAATAAAAATACCATCATACAATCCTAGAATGCTTTGGGTGGGAAGGGACATTAAAGATATCTCATTCCAAGCTCCAGCTGTGGGCAGGGCCACCTCCCACCAGCCCAGGATGCTCCAAGCCCTGTCCAACCTGGCCTTGGACACTCCCAGGGATGGGGCAGCCACAGCTTCTCTGCCCAACCTGTGCCAGGGCCTGCCCACCCTCACAGCCAGCAATTCCTTCCCAATATCCCATCTATCCCTGCCCTCTGGCAGTGGGAAGCCATTCCCTGGGTCCTGTCCCTCCAGGCCTTGTCCCCAGTCCCTCCCCAGCTCTCCTGGAGCCCCTTCAGGCCCTGCCAGGGGCTCTCAGGTGTCCCTGGAGCCTTCTCTTCTCCAGGTCACCCCCCCAGCTCTCCCAGCCTGGCTCCAGCCCAGAGGGGCTCCAGCCCTGCACCATCTCCGGGGCCTCCTCTGCACTCGCTGCAGCAGCTCCACGTCCTTGGGCTGTTGTTGCCCAGGGCTGGGGCAGCTCTGGGGGGTTTGGGGGCTCCTCTGAGGGGGCACAGGGGCACAATCCCCCTGTCCTGCCCTGCTGCCCATGCTGTGGGACCAGCCCAGGGCACGGGGGGGGTCTGGGATGGGGCATCTCCAGCCTCTCCCCCACCAACACCCCCAAATCTTTCTCCTCAGGGCTCCTCCAGATGGATTAAATGCCATGTAGGCTGGTGAGAAAAAAATAACTTTGCTCCTCCCCCAAAACAGAAGTTGGACAATTCACATCAAATGTGGCTCAAGCACATAGTAAAAGTCACCAATAAAAAATCTTAAAAAGCAGCAAATTTTACTAAACTCACTTGTGGAAGTATCATTGGGGAAAAAAGCCCAGAACACCTTGTGGTACGAAACTCTCCGAATACATGTTAAAAAATTTTAAACCAGAAAATTTTTCTGTATTTTTGCTCCCAAGAAAAAAGCCCAGGGTAAATCACCAGCTGCAAGGGGCTGATAGTTGTCTTGCTGTGAATCTCTGTTAATAAAAATCAGTGTAGGGATGAAATCATTCAAGCTGGAAGACAGAGCAAAGGTTTTTAAAGTTACTTTTCCTTTTTAGAACAAAAATCTGGCTCATGGTGAAGAGAAACAGCAAATCAGTTCATGACATCTCTTCCATTCTATGCCTGCAAAAGTTTAGTAAAATTACATTTTCTGCATAAGAAAATAAAGTAATTTCATTACAAGAAAATGAAGCACTGAGGAAGAGCTTCTTCCCCTGCAAAGGCTGAAAATCTAGAGCTGCTCTTGTTGGATTACACAGCAGGGATGCTCAAGGATCCAAGGTGAGGCTGAGCATCCCAGGGATCACCTGCATCCCCCCATCACTCCAACCAGCATTGCCAATTAAGCACCTGCTACAGATGAACCTTCATCTTCAGCAAGTCCCTCCAAAAGCACAGAAAGAGCCACTTCAAAAACAATGAGAACTCTTAAATACCTGCCTGAGGGGTGAAGAAACTTGTGTCCAGCAGATATTATTTTATATTATCTTTTTTTATTTAAGAGCAAATAAAATTGAAGCAGGAGGTAGATGGTTTAAAGCTGTTAATGCAGAGGAGAAAGTGGGTTGCCAGCCAACATCTCACTAAAACATCTTCCCAAATGGTACATTTCAGGCCCTATTCAAAGCACATAAAAATAAAGAAACAGATAAATAGGTTTTGATTGAACCTCTGGCTGATGCTTTAGAAAGATTTTTAACAGATTTATCCCTGGAGCAAAATGGTAACTGGGGAAGATCCTCCAGCAAAGCGGACCTTGCACCCAGCAACTGGCTCAAAAACCAGTGCCATACTGGGCTTCCCAGTTGGGTTTTGTGCCTTTTGTGCATCATCCCCAGGGCAACATTTGAGAGTGGTTTCAGTGCTGTTGGTGGCAGCCAAGCCAAGCTAGGCACAGTGGCAGCTGAAGAGCAAAAATTTCATTTCCTGTGACCCATCATTTGGGGAAACTGGAGTTTCAGATGGTTTTTTTGCCTGTAACTGGTGTTTTTAAGGGCACACCTGCTCTGGCAGCAGGAGAGTGTGCAAGCAGCACTCTCATCCCCTCTGCTGAGTGTTCATTCCAAGACAGACTCGGAATTAACAATCCAGCCAACACCCTCCTTCCTGATGCAGCCCCACATGTGGACCCCCTGGTGCAGGAGCCATTCCTGGGGTTCCTTGTGTGTTCCAGTTTGGGGAGCACTGAAAGGCAGAGCTCCCGCCCTTCCAGATCATTTGATTTTTGCTCAGGTTTAACTTTTTCCCTCCAGACCCTTCAGACTGTTCTTGGTGATGGTGTCCCACCATCTGCCTTTGCCACATCTATAGTTTTGAGTTCATCTTTGGGATGAAGACAGGGAGCCACTGAGCATCCCAGCAAGTGCCTGCCCAACTCCCATCACTTTTCCTTCCCACGTATCCCTCTGAGCCTCCTTGCATGGATTCAAACACCCCAGCACAATGTGCATCCCAACCAACTTCTTTCCTGAAAAACCCAGCCCAGTTTCCTCAGTTGCTTCACCATCTTTCCACTGCTTAATTCCTTGGGTCATTTCCCTCCCTCCTTCAGAGCTCTCCCATCCCCTCCACTGTTCTCCATAAGGAGCAACACCCTGCACAAGAACACACAATAATTAAACCCAAATCATAGAATCATAGAATGGACTGGGTTGGAAAAGACCTCCCAGATCATCAAGTCCAACCCTTGGGCCAACTCCAGTCCCGTCACCAGATCATGGCACTCAGTGCCACGGCCAAGCTCACTTGAAAAACCTCCAGGGATGGGGAATCCACCCCCTCTCTGGGCAGCCCATTCCAATGGGATGTATCTGCAGAGACCTTCCTGCTCAGTCACACCTGCACCTCAGAAGCTCAGGTGGCACTTTAGATACAGTAATATCCACTCATTTTGGGGGAGAAACGGCAACATTTAATCCTCTAAACTAGTTTGTCTCAAATCCAAACGTTTTGCAAAAACTAAGCTGTGGTCTTGTACACAAGATCTTGTCGACTCAGCAACCTGGTGCAGTAAAGTGTCCCTGCCCATGGCAGGAGGTTGGACTAGATGGTGTTTAAGGTCCCTTCCAACCCACCTCATTTTATGATTCTGTGACTTCTCCACCCCCTTGTACAAGACTGGAAGCAGTCCATGCTAATATTTTTTTGTTTCTTTGTAATTTCTTTTATTAAGGCCCAGTTCTAGTTGAATTTCCAACCTACAAACTTCCTCTAGAACGACAGCAGCCTGACCTTATCCTTCCTCAAAGCTCAGCCCAGGGTAAGATCTGAGGTTGCCAAGAACATCTGCTGAGGGAGGAGCAGCCAAGGCACCTCATTGCACCAGCTCACCTTGCAGCAGGGGAAGAGCCATGCAGAGGTCAGACACAGCTTTACTGCAGTACAAACTCCATCCATATCTGAAGTATTTCACTTTAAAGAGCTTTCTTTTCCCTTCCTCAGCCTCGCTGAATTGCTCACCAAGGCACATCAACCACATCAGATGGGAGTAGAACCCAGACAAGCTGCAGTGTTTGCTCTCACACAGCCCCCATCCTACAAACACTCTCTCAGCAGCAAACCCATGGGGATTACAGCATTTCTGTCCCCAAATATTGGCATTTCACCTGGTGCATCACCCTCTTCCTGCACTACACCAGAGCCAAGCCATACAAGGGGCAAAGTACCTGAGTGACAGAGAGGATGGGAGAGAAAAGGAAACACCTTGCAAAGCACATCGAGCTTGATGGGTATCTACAAAACCTACTAAAAAACAAGTTTGGGAATTAAATTCCCTGCCCCTGAGCAACAGTGAACCAAAATCTAGTTTCTAAAACTGCCCTCCTCCTTGGTCCCCAGAGGACCCTTCTATGATCCCCAAGAAACAATTTACCTCCTTCCCCAGCGAGCACAACCCTCGGCTCCACAGGTACCGAACTCTCCTCTGTCTCACCCCAGGAGTTATTATATTTTGATGAAGCTCAGAGCAACTGGTGGAGTTTGTAAGAGTGGTAACCCATTTTGTCTCAGAACTGGAGGATTTACGCATCAAAAGCTTGCCTGTTTCTCCCCAAGAGCAGCCGTTCACCTGCCACCAGATCTCACCTCCCAAAAAACGCACCCACCAAGGGGGAAAAGGATCACAGCACCTGGAAATGCTCAGAGAATCAATCATTCTTCCAGCCTGCCATGTATATCCACATACAAAAACCTCCACAACCCAAATACCTGCTTGCCCTCAGAGTGACTCTGCGTGAAAAGGAAACATGTCCCTGACCAGGCACCAGTGGTTCTGCACCACAAGAAGACCATCCATGTATGTAATATCAGTAAGACAGATCCATCCAACCACCAAGCAGAGCTGTGACAGGTCACACACAGAATCACACACAGGCTATTCTGAGTTGGAAGGGACCCACAAGGACCATCGAGTCCAACTCTTAAGTCAATGGCCCACACAGGGGATTCAACCCATGACCTTGGCACTACTGCAACCAACTTTTAACCAACTGAGCTAATTTCAGGTCCATGTGCCACTTGCCAAATTCCAAATGTGATTTTTCATTCTTTGTTTTCAATCATTGCATAATCCACGGAAGATTTAGACAGGAATGTTAAAGGAAAAGGCACTGGTGGAGAGAGAGGAAAACACTGGTACAGTGCCAGCCTGACAGGGGATTTCCATGCTGGGCTCTTGGAAAGACCTGATAAGATGGATATATTTGTTTTAGCTTTCAGCAAGGAACCTCAAGGATTTAGATTACAAAATCCTTAAATAACATCATGAGAACTGAGTTCTGGAGAAGGAGATATGAGAAGTGAATGGGGTTAGTAACCACTGACCTGGCTAATCCCATTGCTGACCCGGAGCTGACTGACAATGCATTCCTGAACCTGGAGGTGGTTCACAGCACACAACAAGGTCTTGGGGCAAGAAATCTATTGGGTACAATTCCATAACCTCATGGCTTCTGGTGTATACCAGCTGGGACCAGATGTTCTCCTGTGGCCCCTCAAGCTTCAGTGAACTCTGTGTTTGGTACCATAAAAAGATGTCACTGAAGCAGCTGCACTTGTGCTTGACCAACAAACCCAAAGCAGGTCTGATTCAAATTCCTCCTCTTGTCTGTTAGCAGGGACATTAAAGGCCATCCAGCTCCACCCCCTGCCATGGGCAGGGACACCTCCCACCAGCCCAGGTTGTTCCAAGCCCCATCCACAACTTCTTCTTGGACACTTCCAGGGATGGGGCAGCCACAGCTTCTCTGCCCAACCTGTGCCAGGGCCTGCCCACCCTTCACAGAGAAGAATTTCTTTCTAACAGCCAATCTAAAAAACCCACTTTTTTAGTTTAAGAACATTCCCCCTTGTCCTATCATTATCTGCCTGTGTAAAGAACTGCTCCTCCTCTTTTTCACAGGACCACTTCAAGCACTCAAAGGCATCTATATTTGTTGGATTTACACCCTTCCAGTGGCATCTCCCCACCAAACTCATTCCCCATTCATGTGGCAGCTCCCTGGCCCAAGTTGGTCCAAGTCCCATCCAACCTGGCCTTGGACACTTCCAGAGATGGGGCAGCCACAACTTCTCTGCCCAACCTGTGCCAGGGCCTGCCCACCCTCCCAGCCACCAATTCCTTCCCAATATCCCATCCAGCCCTGCCCTCTGGCAGTGGGAAGCCATTCCCTGTGTCCTGTCCCTCCAGGCCTTGTCCCCAGTCCCTCTCCAGCTCTCCTGGAGCCCCTTCAGGCCCTGCCAGGGGCTCTCAGCTGTCCCTGGAGCCTTCTCTTCTCCAGGTGACCCCCCCAGCTCTCCCAGCCTGGCTCCAGCCCAGAGGGGCTCCAGCCCTGCACCATCTCCGGGGCCTCCTCTGTCATCTGCCAAAACTGAAGATCTATTTCACTGATGATGTGAATCAACTCAACCCCCTCACAGGACCAAGAAGTAAGGATGTGTTGGAAGGCATCAACATGAAAAAGAACAGTCTCTACAGACTGAGGCCCACCAGTATCAGCAGTAACTGTGTTTAGCTGTAATTAGCTAAATTAGCACAGCTGGGATCTCAGTGGAAGCAAGATGTTGAGGAAGCCCTTAAGCTTAGCAACCAAACATTGGCTCCAAAGCTGAGCCCAGGCTGCAGAGTGCAGCTGCAACCCTCCTGAAAGCTGAAGCTGTGGTTGGAACGCCCTGGCAACGTGGTTTTGAGGCAACCACCAACCTGGTGCAGTTTCCCATCTGATTAAGGCAACAGGTACATCAGTTGCTGGTATCGGTTTTTCAGGACTGAATTTCAATAAAAACAACACGTCTCAAAAGGATGTGAGAGCTGTTGGTGTCTGTGCACTGCTGGTTATGCTCTAATTAACATAAAAATGAGGTTTTCCTAATCACCTGCAAGAGGAAACCTGCTCTCAGAACAAGCTACTGGGAAAAAAAATAAATTACACTTCAGGGAGGTAGTTGTCAGGGATAAGATGGAGGGTGGATGTGTTTATTTATACCCAGCAGCTCCAAGTAGGGGCTGCAGGTCCCAACACGCTGCCTGCTGTGGTTTCTGTGAGCTTTTCCTCCTTCCTATTCCCATTCCACAGTCAGCTGGAGGTTGTGTGCTGGGTACTGATGGTGCTGTGTGTGACACCTCCTACAAATCCCAGGGTATTTTTAGGATGCAGCAGTCCAGGTCAGCTCACCTCAGTGATGTCAAATTCCACGTAGAGGCTTGAAGGTTCAAAAGGAAGAGGTGGGGAGAAGTGCTGGTGGTAATTTGTGATTTCTGGTGTCAGGGCAACCTCTGTGTTTCCAAAACACACTCCAAGGGTCAGCCTGCACATCAACAAGTCCCAAAATATGAGAGCAATCTTTAAAGGTTTGAGAAGTGCTGCAGATGTTGGTGGCTTTGACCGAAACTACCGGAACAAACCTTCTGAGTGAGGGAAGACAATACTTTTTGGCTTGGCCACCATCCAAAGCAAAAACCACCAGGGTGAATCCACCACCTCCCTCCTCTTGCATCTCCTGCAGTTTGCTCATGGAGAAGATCAAGCTGTGGCACTTTTTGAAGAGCACATTTTAAGGCATAGGGGCACAGGGTCCAACTGCTGGCGGTCGGTGCCTCCCCAGTGGAGGGCACAGCTGGAGGGGACGGAACTGCACAGCAGCAGCACCCTGATGACAAATTAAACTTCAAGTTGCTACAGGAACACATACCAGAGGAAGGAGCCAACCACAATTACTGACTTATCTCGCAGGAAAGATATTTCAGTTATTGTGGGTAGCACCGAAAACAACAGCTCGGTGATGGGCGATGCTGGAACCGGTGAGGGAAACCACATGTGTTGAGCATTTCTGCACATCCACAGGGCACGTCAGCCTGGCTGCCACCTCCCCAGAGAGGCAACACAGCTGCAGCAGGCACAGGGAAGGATATGGATGGTGCAAAGCTGGTGAATGGCTTTGGATGGGCTTTGTTGGAATAAGACCATCATCAGCAAATTTGCTGATGACACCAAGTTGGGAGGGAATGTCGACCTGCTGGAAGGCAGGAGGGCTCTGCAGAGGGATCTGGAGAGACTGGAGAGATGGGCTGATTGCAATGGGATGGAGTTCAACAAGGCCAAGGGCAGGTCCTGCCCTTTGGCCACCCCAAGCCCTGCAGCGCTCCAGGCTGGGCACAGAGTGGCTGGAGAGCAGCCAGGCAGAAAGGGACCTGGGGGGACTGAGGGACAGGAAGCTCAAGAGGAGCCAGCAGTGTGCCCAGGTGGCCAAGAAGGCCAATGGCATCCTGGCCTGGATCCAAAGTAGCGTGGCCAGCAGGCCCAGGGCAGTGAGCCTTCCCCTGGCCTCTGCCTTGGGGAGGCCACACCTTGAGTGTTGTGTTGAGTTGTGGGCCCCTGAGTTGAGGCAAGAGATTGAGGGGCTGGAGCGGGGCCAGAGAAGAGCAACGAGGCTGGAGAAGGGAGTGGGCACAAGTGCTGTGGGGAGAGGCTGAGGGAGCTGGGGGTGTTTGTGCTGGAGAAGAGGAGGCTGAGAGGTGACCTCAGCACTGTCTGGAAGTGCCTGAAGGGAAGTTCTGGCCAGGTGGGGGTTGGTCTCTTCTCCCAGGCACTCAGCAATAGGACAAGGGGGCACAGGGGGCTCAAGCTCTGCCAGGGCAAATTGAAGTTGGAGAGCAGAAAAAACTTCTTTGCAGAGAGAGTGCTCAGGCATTGGAATGGGCTGCCCAGAGAGGGGGTGGATTCCCCATCCCTGGAGGTTTTTCAGGTGAGCTTGGCCGTGGCACTGAGTGCCATGATCTGGTAAAGGGACTGGAGTTGGCCCAAGGGTTGGACTTGATGATCTGGGAGGTCTTTTCCAACCCAATCAATTCTAAAATATGTGGGTTTAGTGCTCACCATCTGAAAAACCTTGCACTCAGCACTGCGCAGGATCGGTGACTGCTCCCTCCACACCTGAAGGGTTTCTCCCCTTCTGAGCAGCTCTGGCAGTGCCTCACACACTCACAGACAGATCCATACAATGCCATGCTCTCCATCACACTGTGCACTTTGCTCCCATTGCTGTTCCCAAGCCGGGATTGCTCCCAGGAATGGTGACACCACAGATGCTGACCCTGCCCCATCACTCTCACCTGTCCTGACACTGTGCCAGGGGGATTTATCCCAGTAAACAAAAATTCTTTTACAGTTTTCCCCATCAAAGCCAATTTTTGAGAAAATAAGTATATCACACAAAGTATTCTAGATGAACATCCCAACATGTTTACCTTCACCTTCTTTATTGTAATAAAGAATGAGAAGCAAATTATTTTATACCATCAGGTTTAGCCAAATTTTAAGTGAGGATGTCAGGCTTAGAGTCAATGCAGAATTTAGAGTAAAATAAAAAGCTTCACTTTGTACCTAAAACCTGGTTTGAAGTCACTCAAACTTTTAAGTTTTTCTTTCCTTGCTCTTCTTAATCCTGAGACACCATAATTTTAAATATTGGATAATTTGAGTCTGCAGCTTGAAAGTTTCTCCAAACCATCAGCTCCTGCTTTGTGCAGACAGACTGATGACACTGTAGCTCATTTGCTTAATTAGAGATTTACCAAAAGCTCTCTATAGGAGAAGGGGAAACCCTTCAAATGAAAAGCCTTCAGTGCAGAATCAAGAGACCATCCACCATGGCTGTTGACACCCACTTTGTACATAATTTTGGGCCACACTACATCAATCAGCAGCTGCCACTGATGGCATTACAATTCCTAAATATAAAAGTGAGCTCTGCAAGTGGCCAAGCACAATTATCCCAAATTTTTCCCAACAGGAGGGTGTTGCTTTTCAAAAATTGTGCCAGGATGAGAAAAGAAATCAGTGCATGTAATAAACCCACAAATCCCAGCACCATTCCCTGGATTTCAGCAGCTTTGTTTCCATCACTCCATCTTTCCCTCCCCCAAGCCCTTGGCTCTTGCTGCCCACTGCACCCAGGCACACAAATCCCTCTCCAAAGGGGTGTCTGGGAGCATGAGGAGAAACCTTTCACAGATGTGCATTTTGGGAGAAACAATCACTCATGCAAATCCCTGCTCCAAGCAAATTCCACAGCAGTGCATCTTATCACAAGCCAAACAAAAAAGCAGGAATACACTGGAGAACTGGGAACCTGCATTAAAAGAATTTGCTCTTGTTACAGCTTGAATTTCCCCCTCTCCCTTCCAACAACTCTGCGCCGACACCAAACACCAACCAGCCATTAATTGCACCCGTTAATCAAAAATGAAAACCACAATTGTGAGAGGAAACAAAGCCTGGGTCACGTTTGGGAGTCTCTGTGGTGACCCCTGAGGAGGTGAAGACCCTCTTTGCTACTGTAAGAAGAAGCAGAGACCAGCAGTGACCATCCCATCGCCCTGATGACGCCTCCAGCACAACAACCACGGCAGAAATGAGCCAGCAAGGCAAGAATCCAGATATTAAAGCAGCATAAAAACTACTTATAAATCCATTTAACTCTGCGCACATTTGTATTTCCTTTTCCAAGTTTGCCCAATAGTTTAGTGCTTTTAACATCAGGGATTTTCCTCTGTTTCATCAATCAAGAATTGTGCACTCTCTTGCCACGTTTGGAGATAGACCAGCTTTCCACAGAAGCTCAAGATGATGAAAATAAATGAATAACATATATTTTTAGTTTGTTTTTTTTAATTGAGATGGCAAGTTAGAACCTGAATTCCAACTCAACCACTGGGTTTCAGCAGAACAAAAAAATCCCTGTGCTGAGTGCTCTCAAATAAGAGTCATGTCCCTTCCAACTCTGCACCAACAGAGACCTTATTATCCTTTGGGGGAGGAAGTCAGATTTTTTCCACTTAGTTACGTTCCCAGGTAGTTCTTAAATAAGATTTCCCTTCCCTCTGTGTTTAAAGGGACACTTTAGCACAAGTTAATGCCTGGCCACAGTGCCATCACTGTGTACTGAACCCTAAAATAGAGTGATGACCATCGAGCCACTGGTCAGTGTGATTTTATTTCAAGGACAGGACAAACGAGAGGATGCCAAAATTAACAGCACTTCTTCCTACCTTAAATATCATAAGTCAATCGTCCACCTGCATGTCATCAGGAGCCCATAAAGGTTCTTCCAGTGGTGCCCCCTGAAAACAAACAAACAACAAATAAAGCTTTTAAAACTGAAGAGTTAAAATTCAGCATCATCTTGGAAAAACATTATTTTTCCTGCTGCCAGCACGGCGATTCTGCTTCATTTCGCCACATGCAAAATGCAGCTTCTCATTATTGCTCAAGCTGGAGACATACTCAAAAAAATTACTTTTAAAAGAAAGAAAAATAGTGAGAGTTTCCAGGGTTAAAAGTGCTTTTGGGCAGAGGTGGCAGAAGGGAATTCCAGGGTGGCAGCAGCACTTATGGATGAGGATGTTCCCTGATGTTCCCAGCTTGGCCTGATACGTGCACTGCTGTTTGGGGTGAGGAAAATAAAGCTTATTAGAGTCCACAGCCAGAGGAAACAGATAATTTCTGTCACAGTGAAGGCACCACAATCACCTTGAGTGTATTTCCCCAGGCACAAGAAGTTTGGGCATTGGGAAAAGCAGTTTCATGTGTGTTCATTTATCCCTACCCCAAGGGAAGGGGACAAAAAGCTGGACTTCTGAAGTCACCAGGACTTCTGATGGCCACCTCCCCATGAGGCAGATACCAGTGATTCCCCAAGCCCAAACCCCTCTGGATACAGCCTTTGGCTGTAGGATCAAGGCAGATCCCAAAGGGCAGAGGCTGAAGTTTGTCCCAGCAGTTCAGGAGACCTGCAGGGATGTTTGTGATGTTCCTATGGGGAGAGGCTGAGGGAGCTGGGGGTGTTTGTGCTGGAGAAGAGGAGGCTGAGAGGTGACCTCAGCACTGTCTGGAAGTGCCTGAAGGGAAGTTGTGGCCAGCTGGGGGTTGGTCTCTTCTCCCAGGCACTCAGCAATAGGACAAGGGGGCAAGGGGGGCTCAAGCTCTGCCAGGGCAAATTGAAGTTGGAGAGCAGAAAAAACTTCTTTGCAGAGAGAGTGCTCAGGCATTGGAATGGGCTGCCCAGAGAGGGGGTGGATTCCCCATCCCTGGAGGTTTTTCAGCTGAGCTTGGCCGTGGCACTGAGTGCCATGATCTGGTAAAGGGACTGGAGTTGGCCCAAGGGTTGGACTTGATGATCTCAGAGGTCTTTTCCAACCCAATCCATTCTATGATTCTCTGATTCTCACATCTGTGCACAAAACACCTCCCTCCCCACCAGCTCTCCTGGCTCCAGCAGGTGCTCACCATTCACTCGTGATGTCCAGACTGCTCCTGGTTGTTCCCTATTTTTATAGGACCAGCCAAGCCATTCCCACTCCCTGCACCTCTGTTCCCCATCCCAAAATACTTCTTCCTCACACCAGCTTTGAGGCACAGCAGGCTCCTTGCAGGAGTCTGCAGAGCCAACCCCCAACTAATCCCATCTTCTGGGCTGCTGCTGCAAAGCACAAAATGAGAGACCTGAGGCACTTCTGGGATGAAAGTTGAATATATTTAACCAAATTAATATTTTTTTCCTCATGCCATCTCTTCTGCCCAGCCTTGGGCAGGATGGGGCCCAGCCATCTGCTCAGCTCAGACATAATCCCTGGGTGATCTCCTTGTTGTTTTTTATCCTGCTCAAGTGTTGACTCGAACACTTGTTCAATTAGACAAGCCTCAGCACTTCAATCAGATGGGCACACAGGGCTGATTTTCGACCTCCACAGAGAGGAAAAAATCTGATTTAGTCGAGGGTGAGGGAACCAGGGGCTTCAAAGCAATGGGCCCTGGGGATCGTGGCTGCTCTGAAGGCTGCCAGAATCGCTGCTTGACCCCTGCAGACCACCAGCAACTCCCTTTACAAGAGAAGTTGAGAGAGAGAGCAGATTAAAAGCCACTGGATCTGGCAGGGAGGAGGAGAGCTGGGCTTCTCTCCCAATATTTCTTTTCTAAGGGCACTGGGGAACAGCTGAGGCATCTGCTTTCTCTTGTCTCTGGTGAATGACCCCCAGATGTTCTGAACTCCCTGTACTACCTGCATTTTCTTCCTTATGATCCAGCATCTCCCAGGAATGCTCCTGCCATCCCAGGGCAGAGGGTTCTGAGGGCTGCAGGAATGCAGTCCAGCCTTCAGCCTGTCCTCTCCTCCCTGGGCCATGGGGGTGAGGGCCCTCCATCATTTGGTGAGCTCCATGCACTTAAACAACGAAATCAATTTTAAGGGACCCAACTGGGAAATTGTGTAAACAACCGCACTGACAATATTGTCATGGTCTGTTTATTCCTTCATTCACAAAGCTGCCAGATTCCAAATGCAGCCTTGGATGGTGCCAAGTTAAGAGTATCTGGAAGAGTTTGCATTCGCCTCCAGCTTCAGGAAGGCTTGATGGAAGGAAGAGCTCACCTTCATAGAATCACAGCATGGTTTGGGTTGGACGGGACATTAAAGAGCATCTCATTCCACCCCCTGCCATGGGCAGAGACACCTTCCACCAGCCCAGGTTGCTCCAAGCCCTGTCCAACCTGCCCTTGGACACTTCCAGGGATGGGACAGCCACAGCTTCTCTGGGCTTATAGCCAACAATTCCTTCCCAATATCCCACCTACTCCTGCCCTCTGGCAGTGTAAAGCCATTCCTCCTTGTCATAGAATCATAGAATCAATTGGGTTGGAAAAGACCTCCAAGAGCATCAAGTCCAACCCTTGGGCCAACTCCAGTCCCTTTACCACATCATGGCACTCAGTGCCACAACCAATCTGCGTTTAAAATCTCCAGGTATGGGGAATCCACCCCGTCTCTGGGCAGCCCATTCAAATGCCTGAGCACTCTCTCTGCAAAGAAGTTTTTGCTGCTCTCCAACTTCAATTTGCCCTGGCAGAGCTTGAGCCCCCCGTGCCCCCTTGTCCTATTGCTGAGTGCCTGGGAGAAGAGACCAACCCCCAGCTGGCCACAACTTCCCTTCAGGCACTTCCAGACAGTGCTGAGGTCACCTCTCAGCCTCCTCTTCTCCAGCACAAACACCCCCAGCTCCCTCAGCCTCTCCCCACAGCACTTGTGCCCACTCCCTTCTCCAGCCTCGTTGCTCTTCTCTGGCCCCGCTCCAGCCCCTCAATCTCTTGCCTCAACTCAGGGGCCCAGAACTGAACACAACACTCAAGGTGTGGCCTCCCCAAGGCAGAGTCCAGGGGAAGGCTCACTGCCCTGGGCCTGCTGGCCACGCTACTTTGGATCCAGGCCAGGATCCCATTGGCCTTCTTGTCCTGTCACTCCATGTCCTTGTCCAAAGTCCCTCTTCAGCTCTCTTGGAGTCCCTTTAGGCACTGGAAGGTGCTGGAAGGCCTCTTCAAAGCCTCCTCTTCTCTATCTTCCCTGTTGTTACCAGCAGCATCATCTGAGACTTCAAAGGGCATCAGCAATGAAGCCGAGTTTTTTCCAGAGCTTGGAGCAAGACACGCTCCTCGCAAGACAAGGACAACATCCTGCTGAAAGGAAAACTACACTGGGAGATCACAAAAACCAGCAAATGCAAAGACAGAAGGGAAACAAAAAGAGCTTATAAATGTCAGTGGCACACATCTGAATGGGGTGTAGAGCAGGCTGTGTGTTCAGATGGCTGTGAAAACAGAGCAGTGCCAGGAGAGGAGGGGAATTTGTGGTGCATGACTCGTAACCCTCATTCCCTGTGACGGGTGAGGAGCGGCACAGGAGGGCACTGGAGTGTGGCAGGGCACAGACATCATGCTGTACATCCTTACAGGAGGATCTTACAGGAGTATCTCACATCCACATCCGTTCTCAGAAATTAGTCATGACAGGAAACCCAACTGCCAAAGAGCAAACACAGCCCTGAGGGAGGTGGTGTGTCCCACACTGGGCTCCTTCAGCCCCAGCCTCACACAAGCCTTTGCCCTCCTCTGCCTCACCCTGGCCCCACTGTGCCCCAGAGTGCCAGCAGTGTAATCCTCTCACCAAATAATCCCCCCAAAACATCCTGAGGATGCAGAGCAGTCATCTGACTGTGGCAATCCGTCCCTATAACCCACCTGCCTCAGGAACACCATAATAATTTGGAATTATGACCTATGGGGAGAGGCTGAGGGAGCTGGGGGTGTTTGTGCTGGAGAAGAGGAGGCTCAGAGGTGACCTCAGTACTGTCTGGAACTCCCTGAAGGGAAGTTGTGGCCAGGTGGGGGTTGGTCTCTTCTCCCAGGCACTCAGCAATAGGACAAGGGGGCACGGGGGGCTCAAGCTCTGCCAGGGCAAATTGAAGTTGGAGAGCAGAAAAAACTTCTTTGCAGAGAGAGTGCTCAGGCATTGGAATGGGCTGCCCAGACAGGGGGTGGATTCCCCATCCCTGGAGGTTTTTCAGCTGAGCTTGGCCGTGGCACTGAGTGCCATGATGTGGTAAAGGGCCTGGAGTTGGCCCAAGGCTTGGACTTGATGATCTCAGAGGTCTTTTCCCAACCCAATCCATTCTATGATTCTATGATTCTATTTTTGGATGAAAGCAACTGAAGCTGTGAGCACATGTGCTGTCCCAGCACACCAACAGTAAGGAAGGATATAGGAAGGAGCTTTTCTCTCTACAGCCAAAATGCAGCTTCCCAAGTCCAGCAGCAGTGGGAAACCCAACACTGACCTGATCCAGGTATTTCTGGACAATGTTGTTCCATGAAGTAGCTTCAGAAAGGGCTTCAGTTAGGAAAGAGACCACTGGACTCAGTGCCAAGTGTCTTCCAGCACTGTTACAATCATGGAATCACAGAATATGTTGAGTTGGAAGGGACCCACCAGGACCATCCAGTCAAACCCCTGGCCCTGCACAGACACCCCAACAATCACATCATGTGCCTGAGAGTGTTGTCCAAACACTTCTTGAACTCAGATAGTCTCAATGCTGTGACCAGGTAGTCCTGGTTTTGGCTGGGATAGAGTTAATTTTCTTCCCAGTAGCTGGTACAGTGTTTTGGATTTAGGATGAGAATAATGTTAATAACACACTGATGTTTTAGTTGTTGCTGAGCAGTTGTCAAGAGCTTTTCAGCTCACCTGCAGGCTCCAACCCCTGGAGATGGAGAGGTCCAAGGGATGCTCCATTGACTGGTAGAGTTCAAGTTAATGCTTGGAGAGAGTTCAATCATCCTCAACAAATAACAGAGGCAGCTTATCCCACAGAGCTTGGGAGCCTCAAAACTGCAGCTCCACTGCTGGCTTCCCATCAACAAGCAGGAAAACTCTAAGGATGGGAGTTACGTGCTTGGGGGTGAGGAGGTTCCGCTAATTTAGGGGTGTCCTGCCTGGGGCAGCACCTCATTGTTTGAGGGAGGGTGTGTCAGCGAGGTCCTTTGGTCTGCTGGTTCCTGGAAGCAGAGAATGGAGACCCATGCGCAGCAAAGAAGGAAGGGCTGTTATCAGGGCAGGGGTGGAGTCCCCATCCCTGGAGGGACTTAAAAGCCATGTGGATGTGGCACTTGGGGACATGGGTCAGTGGTGGCCTTGGCTGTGCTGGGGGGAACAGTTGGATTTCATGATCTCAGGAGACTTTTACAACTTCAAACAATCCTATGATTCTTATGCTGCTGGATCAACCTGCTTGTGTCCAAGGCCAGGCTGGCCAGGGCTTGGAGCAACCTGGGCTTGGTGGGAGGTGTCCCTGCCCATGGCAGGGGGTGGAACTGCATGATCTTTAAGGTTCCTTCCAACCCAAACCATTCTGTGTTCTCTCATTCTCTGGAACGATTTTACAGTCCACCATTTCTTATATAAAAACAAGGCATACAAGGTCACAGTCTAAGAAATCTCTTTTGGAAGAACCCCACTGAGAAAGTGCTTTGGGAATTCAGACGATGGCAGCAGTTTTGTTAATCAAGAACATTAATGGTATAAAACCTTACACACAAAAATGTTCAAGATCAGCAGCTGGCAAAGGTGTCCCACAGTTCTAGGACTCCTCCATTCCTGATTAAAATAATTAAAATAAAAGTAAGGCAGGTATTAGTTGGCTAGACAGCCCCAAATCCACTGCCTGTTAATCCACCTGAAAGCCAAGTGTATCAAGGCAAATTAAAGCTGCCTTTAATCCATGCAAATCTCAGCCCAGGAATCTTTTATTCTCTTACCTCCTGCCACGAGTTTAGTCCTGCCCTGCACCCCTTTGTGCTGCCAGAGCAAAACAACACAAAGCTCTGGATTTTAGTAACAGGGAGAAGAAATTTCAGGCCTTTCACACATTGTGGGGTGGACACAGTTTTGTGCTTCGTTGGTTGGGTGAGACCAAACCCTGTTCCACCTGTACTTAGTTTAATCACATGTATCGACACACATAAATTAGGGCAATTTGTGCATAAATTAGGCAGCATCATTATGCTAATTGGGATGGGATGATTGTGCTGAGTGTGTTTGCAATCTGCTACAGTCCTCTGGGACAACACTGCAAGGAAGATGCTGCCTCTGGAAAGGCTGGAGCTCCACTGGGATCCTGCTGGGGCAGGCACAGCCCCACAGAGACCCAAACCAAGCCTAAATAACTGAGGAGAAGGGACAGAGAGACCTGGTGTGATCTGGTTCCTCTGAAATGCTGGTTTTCTCTTCTGATGATGCTACCCTCCCAAAATAACTCTGCTTCCTACATATCACATCCCTGATGCATGAAACAGGTTGATGGGTGCAGAGAGAGGCTGCCAGAAAAATAACCCCCCCAAGGTGTACATGAAACAAATAAAGGGCAGGGAACTCAAATCCCTGCACTTTATTTTATCAAACTTATGTGAAGGAACAAACCACCCTCACAAAAACCAGGCCACTGCACTGTACCCCTTCCAATGCCACCTGAATTGCAGCAAAGATTGGGATCAGGGATGTCTCATAAGAATATCCTGATGATCCTTGTCCTAAAAGAAAAAAAACAACCCTAAATCACCTCAGCACTGTCTGGAATTACCTGAAGGGAAGTTGTGGCCAGGTGGGGGTTGGTCTCTTCTCCCAGGCACTCAGCAATAGGACAAGGGGGCACGGGGGGCTCAAGCTCTGCCAGGGGAAATTGAAGTTGGAGAGAAGCAAAACTTCTTTGCAGAGAGAGTGCTCAGGCATTGGAATGGGCTGCCCAGAGAGGGGGTGGATTCCTCATCCCTGGAGGTTTTTCAACTGAGCTTGGCCGTGGCACTGAGTGCCATGATCTGGTAAACAGAGTGGAGTTGGCCCAAGGGTTGGACTTGATGATCTGGGAGGTCTTTTCCAACCCAATCCATTCCATGATTCTATTCTATAAATCTTTCCAATTGAATGAGGAAGGATAATGAAGGAACACACTGCAAAGTGACAGCTTCTCCTTTTGGAATCACAGAATCTCCTGAGCTGGAAGGGACCCACAAGGATCATGAAGTCCAATTCATGGCCCTGCAAGGGATACCCCACGAATCCCATCAGAGACTCAGTTAAACAGCTATATATGGATAGGTCTCCCTGGGGCAGGTAATTATCAAGGGTTTTTATTAACACCTCCAGGGTCTCTAATCAAAACATGGATTTTTTGGCTATCCCAGAGTTCTCCAGCAGCCTGAGCCCCCAACACCTGTAGGATGTCCCTGTGGAGAGGACAATTGTGCTGTTGTTGGTGGATGTTCAGCTCCACCTCCAGGGGCTGGGGCTGCACCACATCTCCCTCCTCTTCATGGGCACCAGGGGATGCTCTCAAAGCCATTCCATTTTCCTTCCAAAACTGGCCACTAATTGACCTGCCAAATGGGACCATTAAGATGAAAAATCCCCACTGTGGGACTTGAGCTCTCTCCCTTCAGAGGGAATTCGAGCTCAGTCTGTTCTCCAGGATCCAGCCAGGAGTCTTCCCTCTGACAGACGTGCTGGCACTTTGCCTGGCTAAAAAACACACAGCAGAAGAGCAGCAAGCAATAAACTACTACCAGAAGTGTTAAAAAAAATCAACTTGGAGTAAACCATCTGGTAACATTCACTGAGCCACAGGTGAGAGCAAACACAATACGCTCTGTACAGCACCAAAAAATCATCAATTTTTAGAGAATAATGGTGCAAAATACCAAACCAGCCCAGGAACAGACACCCAGGTGAAGGATTTTTAATGTCTTTGACCTCAGCATTCCTGTATTTCTGCATTTCTTTGCTGCTTTGACCTTCTAAATGTCAAGAGATGGATTGTACAGTGAAGCAGTACCAAGAGCTGCCCAGCTGCAGCATGGAGACAACCTGGCACAGGTTGGGCAGAGAAGCTGTGGCTGCCCCATCCCTGGAAGTGTCCCAGGCCAGGCTGGACAGGGCTTGGAGCAGCCTGGGCTGGTGGAAGGTATCCCTGCCCACGGCAGGGGTGACACTGGATGGTGTTAGGTGAAGGTGAAAGGATGAAAACACCAGAAGTGCAGGGTCACATGGAACTCAGGGGATGCTCCACAAGCAGCAAGAGCAGGGAGTAAACTGAGCTGCTCCAGCTGCAGGACCAAAGGAATTAGCAAGGCATGAAGGATAAAAACCCACAGCCAGCTTCCTTCTGCTCTTCTGCAGCTCCCCTCGAGCACAAGTGCCTGGGTGGGGGTTTTCCCCCTCATCTTTAAGCAGAACCCCTCTAAGCAGTTTAGCAGTGAAAGCAAACTCATCCCTCCCTCCCCAAGAATTAATATGGATTCTGGCACGGGCCAGCATCAGCGCCTTAACACCCAGTAATTCCCAGGCACTTCTGAACACCCAGTATCTTATCACAACAACAGCTTCTAAACCTCTTCTCTGCACCCTTTGGTGATAATTAGTTTAAGGCTGTCACCAGCAGATCAGTTTTAGATTTCAACTAAGCCAGAGGGATGTGAAAAGGTTTTGTCCAAAGACCAAATTAGCTCAAAAAAGCCAAACACAAAATACGAGCTGGCTGTGCCAGCCAGTTCCAACAGTTTCTGCTGCTCTGAAGGGAGCACAGCAAGATTTAATAAACTAGCTCAATAAAGTTCTTCTTCCCTGTTTTATTTCCCCTTAAAGCATCAGCCCAATTTGGTTCTGTTTCCATCACAAGCAGCTCCTTTAATCACCTCTGACGGGAGCACAATGCGCGGCCACCCCGGCCCCTGCCAGCTCCCAGTTAATGGCACACGGAGCTGCTCTGCCTTGCTACAGCAATTCCTGTAATTCAAGTCTGGCAAACAATTCCTGGGCTGAAAATGGGACAGCATCCAATCGTTATCTCCTTGCTTCTCAGAAAAAAACCTAAAAAAAAAAAAAGAATGCAGTGTATTTACTGTACCTGCCTGTTTGCTGTGCTGGCAGCACCAGCTCGCAGGTGTGACAGCAACACACGCCGGCAGCTCTCGCAGTTTTGCCTGTTGATGTCTCTCCTTTCATCCCAGCAAACAGCATGTCAGAGCTAAAGGAGCAACTGAGAGCAAGGAAAGCATCCGGCTGCTTCCCTGACAGCTGAATAAGTTTCCAGGAGGAAAAGCTTTCCTACGCTCCCAACCACAGCAACTCATTCCACAGCTGCGCTCGACAGTCACCAAGGTCTTCTCCAACCTAAATGATTCGGGAATTCTAACATGTGGTCACCTTAATTTTGGTGCTTCCAAACAGCCTCACTGGTGCTTCTGATCTCGTTCGTCTGTACCAACCTGCTCTGGGATATCCACCCCCCAAAATAATGAGATGAAGACCCAAAGAACCCACGGGTTTTCCTGCAGCTGCATTAATTGAATCACAGAATCATAGAATGGATTGGGTTGGAAAAGACCTCCCAGATCATCAAGTCCAACCCTTGGGCCAACTCCAGTCCCTTTACCAGATCATGGCACTCAGTGCCACGGCCAAGCTCACTTGAAAAACCTCCAGGGATGGGGAATCCACCCCCTCTCTGGGCAGCCCATTCCAATGCCTGAGCACTCTCTCTGCAAAGAAGTTTTTTCTGATTTCCAACTTAAATTTATAGAATCACAGAATTGCAGTCCAATCCGTGGCCAAGTGCAGGAACTTGGAGCACAAGCACAGCTGAAAGGCTTTTGTTGGAATGGTTTCACTCCCCACGACACACCTGATAAGAGCCTGGAGCGACGACACACCCTGAGATAAAACCAGCAGGGTTCAAATCTTCAGGGCCCAATTCCGCATCCCCAGCGAGGGGTGGGAAGCAAATCCCTAAAGAAAACAGGCTGTGCTCAGGGAGACCATTTCCCTTGGCAAAGCTCTGCGCCTTCCTCTCCTTGCCCTGTCTGTGTGCGCACGTAGGAGCCGTGCCCTGGCATTTTCTGAGCTGCTCTCTGGCTCTGCTCCCTGGATGGGATGCCCGATCCTGGAGCAGCTGCATGTCCAGGAGCACCTCACAGGCTTCTCCTGGTGCTTGCAAAATTTAGGTCTTGTTGTTTCTTAAATTGGAATGTGCAAAGAGACGGGGAAAAGCAGTTTGGAAAGAGGAATCCTTTACAAGCTGAAGCGATGGAGTTGGGAATAAAATAAATCCAAGGATACAGAGGTGGCCAAGGATCCCAAGAGCAACGTTCTGGGAAGCCAGTGGATGTACAACTGTATGTGAGAGGTGTTCATTAGTAATGATTTGATAGCCAAATATAGGCATATAGAATCCTAGAATGGTTTGGTTGGAAGGGACATTAAAAAAGCCCAGCCAGTCCCACCCCCTTGCCATAGGCAGGGACACCTTCCCCCAGCCCAGGTTGCTCCAAGCTCCATCCAACCTGGCCTTGGACACTTCCAGGGATGGGGCAGCCACAGCTTCTCTGTCTAACCTGTGCTAGGGCCTACCCAGCCTCACAGCCAACAATTCCTTTCTTATAACCCATCTAACCCTGCCTTTTTGCAGTTTAAAGCCATTCCCTCTTGTCCTGTCCCTCCAGCCCTCATCCCAAGTCCCTCTGGAACAATCCTGGAGCCCCTTTAGGCACTGGATGGTGCTCAAAGTTCTCCCTGGAGCCTTCTCTTCTCCAGATGAACCCCTCCCCAGCTCTCTCAGCCTGGCTCCATAGGACACAGTGTGCCATATGGATATAAGGAGACAGACAAAGAAGCTGTGCCCCTACCTGAACACACCTTGAGAGGGCAGGGAGGTCTTCCCGAGCTGCCAGCAGGGACCTTGGAGCTGCCCAATGCATCGTACACAGGGCAACGTGCAGCCCAGTCACTGAGGTCTCATTTCTAAGCAAAACATTTGCAACCTTTCTATTCCTCTTCCTCTTTTGACTTCCTTAATGAATAAACAAACTGAAAAAGAGGGGTGGAAAAACCCACTCACACAACCAGTCATCCCCTGCTCAGCCCAGGTTGGCTGGAGCAGCTTGGAAGGGGAAATGGACACCAGACTTTGGCAGTGCAGTGGGAACATGAGCTGGCATGGGCAGGTGGTGGGGTAGAACCTCAGATGGTGCTACTAGGGCAGTTTCTGCCAGTGGCTGAAGGCTGGTTTCACTTTCAGTAAGGCATGTTAATCCAGCCCACTCCATGGGCAGGGCTGGCAGGACACACAGCTGGTTTATATCCATCCCTGGAAGTGTCCAAGGCCAGGTTGGACAGGGCTTGGAGCAACCTGGTCTAGTGGAAGGTGTTCCTGCCCATGGCAGGGGGTGGGACTGGGTGGTCTTTAAGGTTCCTTCCAACCCAAACCATTCTATCATTTGTGCTTCCCCAAAGGTTTTGGGAAAGAAATCCCACATCCCATCATGCTGTTGGCTTGCCAGATCTCAAATTCAAGGATTTAAGGATTTCTGTGTCTGATCAAGGGGATACAGGGGCAACCTCCAACCCACACTCCCTCCATAGTGCCACTCCCTGCTCTGCCCACCAGTGCAAACCACTGTGATGGAAACCTCCCTGTTCCTGCTGGGAGAGGTTTCAGTTTCGTTGGGTTTTCCTGCCCATCATTCCACCAAACCCCAACCCACAGACTGCCAAGGCCCCAGGCAGAGACTCATCCACTTGAAGGCAACCAGGATCTGGTTTTAAAGGAGGTCCACATGACTCAGTGTGTGTGATGGAGTCAAGCAGTGGTTTCAGTCAGGATTTCTGTGCATGCAGGAGTTGGGACAGGGGCATGGAGTGACCCTGCAGGAAGCAATCCCAGGAACAAGCTCCAGGCAGTTATAGCATTGGACAGCAACAGGATGTTCTCCATTCCTTCCCCAGACGGATTTCTGTGCTTTGGACATAAACACATTGATTGGGATGCTGTGCCTTCCTCCTCTGGGTCGTGGGGATTGGAACTACAGCAGGTCCTGCTGCTCAAAAAACAACAGCTCCTTTCTCCCTCTCATTAACACCTGGATCCCTCAGGACCTTTTATGCAGGTCCTTTTTTGAGGGCCAGGCTCTGCACGTCAAGATCTGTTATCAGTGCTGATCAGGACACCCCATGACACATTTTTGTGGCAGCTCAACCCCTTCCTGCTCCAGCTGAACGTCAAATAAACCCCCAGCAGAAGATGGTAGTGCAGAATAAGGCTTTTAACAAAACATGAGGTGGGAAAATTAGGCCAGAGCAGCAGAGGACAAGGGAAAATGGGTTTCACTTGTGGCACTGGCACTGCACCATTTCAGAGCATTCCAGGAAGAGTTTCACCTCCAGGCTCGACCATCAGGCTCTAAATTCATTGTCAAAGTAAAGTTTGTGAATAAATCCACTCCATTTTATAGAATCATAGAATTGTAAAGTTTGGAAAAGGCCTCTGAGATCATCCAGTCCAACCATCCCCCAGCACTGCCAAGGCCACCACTGACCATGTCCCCAAGTGCCACATCCACAGGCCTTTGAATTCCCTCCAGGGATGGGGACTCCATCCCTGCCCTTGGGCAGCTGTGCCAGGGATGGACAACCCTTTCCATGGAGAAATTTTCTCAATATCCAACCTAAACCTCCCCTGACCAAGTCTGAGGCCATTCCCTCTCCTCCTGTCCCTGTTCCCTGGAGCAGAGCCTGACCCTCCCGGCTCCCCACTCCTTCCAGAGAATTTTAGGGATCCAGAAGGTCCCCTCTGAGCCTCCTTTTCTCCCCAGCTCCCTCAGCAGCTCCTCATCCGACTTGTGCTCCAGACACAAGTTCTTACACAGAACAAGAAACAAATGAGCAACTCCTTTGCTTATATTTATTTCTAAATGGCTTAACACAACACCCCCCATGCCCAGCAGGGATTGTCCTGCAGCAACTCCAAAAAGAGAAAGGATTGACCCTTTGGATGCTGCAGAACCAGGCTGTGCTCTGGGGTAGATTTGAGCACTTTGCATCGAACAATCATGTCTGCCCTGCTGTAGCTTTTAGGCTGGATTAAACCCAGAGTTCTGACAACCCCAAACGCCACTGAAGCCTGTGGGGACTCAGGAAATCCAAGGATCAGGAGAGCTGTGGGGACTCAGCAAACCCAAAGATCAGGAGAACTGTGGCACAAACCCTTTTGTGCCTCAGGTCTGGAAGCATTAAGTGTGTTATTACAACACAAAGAGGCAAATTTTGGGATGTGCAGCCCTGGAGGAGCCACCTCCTCGTCCATTCCACACAAATTCCCCTGAACAGGAAAAGATCCAGGAGTTGATTTTTTTATCCTGGCAGAGTTTTGGTGCTCCTGCAGGAGGGATAAACCTGCAGGACTCATCCCACCAGTAGCAGGATCCCTCCAACTCCACACAAGGAGTCCTTCCATGGGAATTCTGTAACCTCTGGACAGACTGGAGATGGAAAGTAGAGCCAAAAGTCACGGATGAGACCTCCTCTGGATGGAAAATCTTTGCCTGAGCTGTGGTGCCAGATGTTCTGTGCAGCTGTGGAGCTTTGCTTTAATCCATCCCGGGGATCTCCCATGGTCGTCAGACAAATGAAGATGTCTTGGTTCCCTCCAGGGGTTTCTGGTTTGTCTCACTATTAAAGACCCTGCCCCAGCAGCAAAAGAAGTTGTTTGGTTGTCTAGAAGTCAACTCCATACCTCTCTATTCTTTGTTTAAAATACAAAATGCTGCTCTAAGTGGTTTAGGTGGTTTTTTTTTTTCACTTAAACCTGCACATTTTAAGTTCAGATTCACTCAGGTCCTTCTCCCAAGCTAAAATGAGTGTCCAACCAGAACTGCCTCCCCACAGAGATATCCTGTTCCTACCTTAGCTACCAGGATTTGTTTGATGTGATTGATTACCTAAGCTTTAAAAGATAAATTAGCAGTGAAGGTGCTGAGTACCCAGACCCCCAACAACATAAAACTGTAAAATGATAGAATCACAGAATGTTTTGGGTTGGAAGGGACCTTAAAGACCATCCAGTCCCACTCCCTGCCATGGGCAGGGACACCTTCCACCAGCCCAGGGTGCTCCAAGCCCTGTCCAACCTGGCCTTGGACACTTCCAGGGATTGGGCAGCCAAAACTTCTTCAGCAACCTGTTTCAGTGACTCATCAACCTCACAGTAAATCCCATCTAAATCAACCCAATTTCAGTTTAAAATATTCCCCCTTATCCTGCCCCTCCATCCCTTGCCCCAGGTGCCTCTTCAGCTCTCTTAGAGCCCCTTTAGTCACTGGAAGGGGCTTCAAAGTCTCCCTACAGCCTTTTCTTCTCCAGGTGAACACCTCCAGCTCCCTCAGCCTTCCAGCACCTCATCACAGAGGTGNTTTTTTTTCACTTAAACCTGCACATTTTAAGTTCAGATTCACTCAGGTCCTTCTCCCAAGCTAAAATGAGTGTCCAACCAGAACTGCCTCCCCACAGAGATATCCTGTTCCTACCTTAGCTACCAGGATTTGTTTGATGTGATTGATTACCTAAGCTTTAAAAGATAAATTAGCAGTGAAGGTGCTGAGTACCCAGACCCCCAACAACATAAAACTGTAAAATGATAGAATCACAGAATGTTTTGGGTTGGAAGGGACCTTAAAGACCATCCAGTCCCACTCCCTGCCATGGGCAGGGACACCTTCCACCAGCCCAGGGTGCTCCAAGCCCTGTCCAACCTGGCCTTGGACACTTCCAGGGATTGGGCAGCCAAAACTTCTTCAGCAACCTGTTTCAGTGACTCATCAACCTCACAGTAAATCCCATCTAAATCAACCCAATTTCAGTTTAAAATATTCCCCCTTATCCTGCCCCTCCATCCCTTGCCCCAGGTGCCTCTTCAGCTCTCTTAGAGCCCCTTTAGTCACTGGAAGGGGCTTCAAAGTCTCCCTACAGCCTTTTCTTCTCCAGGTGAACACCTCCAGCTCCCTCAGCCTTCCAGCACCTCATCACAGAGGTGCTCCAGCCCTGGGATCAAATTAGTGGCCTCCTCTCATTCCAAGGGGTCAATGATCTTCCAGGCCCAGCAGCAGGACACTCTGGGCTAAGAGCAGGAGCCTGGCTTTGCCTCTAAGCCTGAGACCAGCCAAGGCACAGTCTCACCACCACATCTGATGGAGACTCTTGAGCACTGAAATTATCCAGGACAAGGTCAGAATCACAGAATCGACTGGGTTGGAAAAGACCTCCCAGATCAACAAGTCCAACCCTTGGGCCAACTCCACTCCCTTTACCACATCATGGCACTCAGTGCCACGGCCAAGCTCAGCTGAAAAACCTCCAGGGATGGGGAATCCACCCCCTCTCTGGGCAGCCCATTCCAATGCCTGAGCACTCTCTCTGCAAAGAATTTCTACCTGCTCCCCAACTTCAATTTGCCCTGGCAGAGCTTGAGCCCGTGCCCCCTTGTCCTATTGCTGAGTGCCTGGGAGAAAAGACCAACCCCCAGCTGGCCACAACTTCCCTTCAGGCACTTCCAGACAGTGCTGAGGTCACCTCTCAGCCTCCTCTTCTCCAGCACAAACACCCCCAGCTCCCTCAGCCTCTCCCCACAGCACTTGTGCTCCACTCCCTTCTCCAGCCTCCTTGCTCTTCTCTGGCCCCGCTCCAGCCCCTCAATCTCTTGCCTCAGCTGAGGGGCCCAGAACTCAACACAACACTCAAGGTGTGGCCTCCCCAAGGCAGAGTCCAGGGGAAGGCTCACTGCCCTGGGCCTGCTGGCCACGCTAGTTTTGATACAGAAGATCCTGCAGGTGATGGGTCTGGTCCACCAGGAGCAGCAGCTGGGATACATCAGGCTACAATCAAAGACCTAAATCTAACTCTTGAGATACAGAGCTGTTCCTCCAAAAATCCTGGATGCCTCACAACCTTAAGGAAAAACAAAGAAATCCATCAGCCACCACGTAGGGAAAGCACACACTCCAGGTATGGTCGTCTCCTGGGAAAAGGGAGATTAATTTTCTTTTTCTATTCCCACTATTGCCCTGCAGCGTGAACAAACCCAAATGGTTTTACCCTAATTTATGCCTATTTTCCTTGGTATCCTAAACCTTCCCTATTCAAAAGGAGGTTTCGCTGCAGAAACTTTTACAGATGGTGAACTCTGGGAACACACGGGGTTGGACTCTGCATCCGGATAAATCAACAGCAAAGCTTCCAGAATTTCCAGGGGACAGGTTTTGCTGCAGCTCCAGCTGGGACTAAGTGCACTTGCATTCCCACAATAAACCAAATTTGAGACAATTCCTTCTCTCTCTCTGACACCTGAAGCTCTTATTTTCCTTCTAATAAATGAGATAATGATTTTCAGGGAGGTTTTCCCTGCTCTGAACAGCTGTTTCTCCAATGTTGTTGATATTCACAATAAACTGGATTTGCTCTCTCTAGATGCTTTTATGCTGGTTGAATTTAGTTAGGAAAGTGCCATAAACTGACAACAAGAAAACTGAATTCAAGTGCCAAGGGATTACAGATATCAAATTGTCGACTTGAAAGGTGTAGAGGAGCTTCTGGACTGAATAAAGGCAAAAACTGCTCAGAGGGAGGTGGGGTAGGTGGGGGAAGCTCTGAGAAGGCAGGTGGGGAGGAAAAGACCTTCCTGAGCTGTGCAGAAATGTTCTGGATTATCCCAAATGACACACTACAGCCAGAAAAGCATTCCAAGGGAATAAGTAGGTGATGGACACACACCCTCCAAGCTCTTGTTTTCCATTAAAACAGGAGAGTGATGGTGGCTTGGAAACCCTGCATGTTCCTAAGGAGTTAAAAAGGCAGTTATGGGGCCTGGCATGATTAACATTCTGGCAGAGCCTATTTGAATTGCAGGGAAAGCTGAGCTTGTCCAACTGGATAGTCAGATCACAGGTTCCCTCAAACAGGGCTTTGATTCTCCAACACAACACCCCAAATCCTCTTTGCCTTTTGGAAGACACTTGTGGAATCACGTTCCCTATTGCACAATGGGGCTCAAGGGAGAATTCCAGGGATGTAGGTACATACTGGAGGTCATTGCTCTGGAAAGGCTGAGGATTTCTCTGGTAACAGAGAAGAGGACAAGCTGGTCCTGGTGGCAAAGCTGCCTTGAGAGATACTGACAGTGGCAGCATCTGCTGAGGTGAAAGCACGAGGGGTTTGCTCAAGCATCGCACATGATGACAAAAAATATGAGCAAATGTCTGGGAAAAACACTAAAAGCAAACACCTTCTGTGGTCCAAGCAACCCAACCCAGGATTCACTTACTGGGTACTTTGCCCTCCTCTCCCAGGAAACACTTTTGGGCTGGGAGGGCAGACTTAGCTGAGGAGGCAACTTGGAGATGAGAACTTGTCCATGTGGTTTCTGTCCACCAAGCCCATCATGAGAAGGTCAGTTCACCTTCAAGGGCTTCTTCCTAATGCCTGGTTTTCATAAAGGTGTTCTCAGTTCACTGAGCCTTCTCTGAAATACATGGCTGCCCAAAGCCTTGCACTTCCCACCTCCAATGTTCACCATTGCCTCCACACCTTTTCTGATTTCAATCCCACTGCTCTGCCAGTCTTACCTTAAAATATGCTGCCAGAGTGAAATAAAATCTGAATGTGTTTTGCTTTGCCTGTGACACTCAGGCCAGCACCAGAGGGGAGATCTCCTCACAGCAAAAGGCATCAGAGAACCAAGGAATGGTTTGGGTTGGAAGACACATTAAAGGTCATCCAGTTCCACCCCTGCCATGGGCAGGGACACCTCCCACCAGCCCAGGGTGCTCCAAGCCCTGTCCAACCTGGCCTTGGACACTCCCAGGGATGGAGCAGCCACAGCTTCTCTGCCCAATCCATGCCAGGACCTCCCCACCCTCCCAGGGAAAAATTTCCTTCTAATAGCTAACCTAAATCTCTGCTCTTTTAGTTTAAAACCATCCCCCTTGTCCTTTCACAACCTGCCTGCTTAAAAAGTCACTCTTCCCCTTTTTTATAAGCCCCTTTGGGCACTGAAATGCCACATCCTCTCTGCAGACACCACACAGAGGAGCTCCCAGTAATTACCTCTGGAGGGGACAACACACCATCATGTCCCTTCTCCACAGAGCAAGGCTGCAGTTTAAAGCTGGCTTTAGTAGACTTAGTCTAGAAAGTGTGAACAGGACCCCAGAGCTCCCAAATTCACATTATTTTATAAGGTTATAAGGAAAATAACCTGAGCTCTGCTGCAGGTCAGAGAATCATGGAATTGAGTCACAGAACATCCTGAGCTGGAAGGGACCCACAAGGACCATCAAGTCCAACTCCTCTGACAGGCAAAAATGACTCTGCAAAACTGCCTGCCATGGGCAGCTTTGCACACCCAAACCTGACAGAGCTCAGGGAGTGTTTGGACAACACTCTCAGGCACCTGGTGTGACTCTTGGGGTGTCCTGTGCAGGCACTTGATGCTCCTGATGAGTCTCTTCCAACTCAGCATATTCTGTAATTCTGTGATTCTCTAGATGTCCATATTGTTGGTAGCAAATGGTCTGTAAGGACAGGGGAAAGCTACACTTGTGGAGGCAAAGGTCTCCAGTTAGTTGGAGGTCCATGGAAAGAGAAAAGGATGGAAACCCACTGGGTGCTGAGATTTGGCAGAAGAATATAAATCATTTAGTCACAGGACCCGTCTCTAAAAGAGCACAAACCACATCTAATCGTGGAGGATCCTGTTCTTATAATCATGTATAAATTCAAAATCCTTATTTCAAAACTGCTAATGAGTCCATCTCTATTTCTTTCAGCCATCAGAGAATCTCTAAGACCTCTGAAGATACAAAAATCCCTTTCCTTGGGAAGGTGTGTGACCTCTAGAGAAGTGACTGTAGACAAACTAAGGCCCAGTAGTCAAATAGTACTAGTTTTAGTGATTTCATTTTGGATTTTCTCAGAATAATGCTGGGCTGTGCAGTCAGCACTGCTGAGCTGACACAGAGAGAGTTTGGAGCTTTATCCCACGGCTTCGTTCTGAAAGCACCACTGATTGACAGCAGCCAGTTCAATGGGCTCACAGGAAGGCCAGGGCAGGAAAGGGCTGAGAACAAAGCTGGTGCTTCCCTCCCAACAGCAGAAAGCAGCACACACCAACCAGGGTGCACAAAAGCTTTTGTTTTACATCTCCAAACCAACCCACCATCGCTGCTCCGGGACTGACAATCTCCCGTGCAGGCGGCGGAGCCAAAACCCAAACCCTCATCTTGGCCAAAACACTGACTTTGTGGGGTTTGACCCTGAAAAGGGATTTTTCCTAAAGAAATACAGGTAAGAATGTTTTGGCTCAAAGGAAAAGCCTCCCCTTGGATGCTGTTGGAGGTCAAAAGGCAATGAGTGACATCTAGGGATGCTGGATGGGCATGGACAGAGCACATCCTTGTCACCCTTTTATACAATCACAGACTAGTTTGGCTTGGAAAGGACCTTAAGAACCATCCAGTTCTAACCCCCTGCCATGGGCAGGGACTGTCTCTTGGAGAGGAACAGCCTCCCTGAGCCAGGCTGTGCAGTTTCCAGTAGCAACTGTGCCTAATCCAGCCCGGAGACAAAACTGCCGGAGCTCATTCATACCCACGGCACGTGCCGGGCAGACTCTGGGCATGGCCACAACTACTGCAGAGGGTTTTTTTTTTTTCCTCAGTTTAAGCTTAGTTTTAAAACATTAAAAAAAAACCCAAACCTATATTTAAATCAGTTTTTTAGAAATACACCACTTTAATAGAGGAAGTTGGGGTCAGCTTCAGTCAAAAGGATGCACAAAAGCTTCTCCCTCTGCACATTCACTGTACAAATACATTTGTTTCAGTGCTTTTTTTTGCACAGTATTGCAGAAATCGGCGAGAAAGAAGCTGCTTTAGTGAGGAAATCTTTAGTTTTTTAAAAAGAATTATGAGTAAGAACCGAAAAATCACATTGAAAAGGGTTAAATCAGCAATTGCTCTGCCCTGTATTCAGGTCACAGCACCAAAAAAACCTCTAATTGACCAAATAATGCTGAGATCACATCACCTATTAGATACTGACAACAAGGAATGCAAAGACTGAAGCAAAATTAAAAAAATACATGTTTTCTACTGAAGTTTCAGAAAGACCAAAGTCACCTAGAGACGTGGGCTAATGACCTGGGGAGAAATATCACCAAATTCCTAATCCAGATTTCTTCAACAAATTTTAAAGTTTTTAATTTACCTGATTATAAGCTGAGAAAGACTAAATGAAGACAGAAATGTATTATCCTTTGTTTTTGATCTATGAATACACCAGGGGTGGGATGGACCCAAGAACACATGGAAAGACAAGGGAAAAATTGAGCTACGTGCACAAATAGATCTTTTTCCCTTTTTCTCTCTGGGCACACTCAGCCACCAGAACCAGGTGAGAAAAGGGGCTCAGCAGCTTTTCCAGCATGTCCAAGGAGGGCAGGGAGAAGGGAGAGCCCAGTTCTCACAGGACCACAGGGCAGGCAGATATGAGATGATGGGCAGAAGATGAAATAAGATGGTCAAAGTGGAGGGAGAGGCTTTTCCACCATGAGGTCGGTCGAGCTGGTTGCCCAGAGAGGTTGGGAAATCTCCATCCTGGAGGTTTGCAAGACCCAACTGGATAAAAGCCCAGAACACCATAACAGAGTCATTAAGGCTGGAAAAGCCCTCTAAGATCATCCAGTCCAGCCATTCCCCCAGCACTGCCAAGGCCACCACTGACCATGTCCCCAAATGCCACATCCACATGGCTTTGAAATCCCTCCAGGGATGGGGATCCACCAGTGCCCTGGGCAGCTGTGCCAGGGATGGACAACCCTTTCCAGGAAGAAATTTTCCCAGTATCCAACCTAAACCTCTCCTGGAACAGCTTGAAGCTGTTCCTTCTCCTCCTGTCCCTGTTCCCTGGAGCAGAGCCGGACACTCCTCCAGCTCCCCCCTCCTGGCAGGGATTGCAGAGCCAGAAGGTCCCCCCTGAGCCTCCTTTTCTCCAGGCTGAGCCCTCCAGCTCCCTCAGCCACTTCTCAGACCTGTCCAGCCTCACAGCTGATCCTGCTTGGAGCAGGAGGTTGCACTGGAGACCTCCTGAGGCCCTTCACTGCCCTGTGAGCTTGGCTTCCCAGGTATCCCATCAGCAGCTCCAGCTTGGGCCACAAACTCACCCCATCACACTACAAAAACCTGGATCATGGAATTATTTTCTTCTGTACAAAACCAGAATTATTTTATTGTGTATAAATGCATCTTCTCTGAGTCCCAGCACCACATTTGGGAGACCACCCAGTACCATGATGTCAAAACCCTTCTAGAAAACAACCTCAAGTCCCCCTTTTCCATGTCATCCCTTCCTGAGATCCCTCTCCATGCTCCAACACTGTTCCTGCAAACAGCCCTTCACCTCCTTGGCCAGCCTGTGAGATGTTATTTTTCTGGAATAAAAAAAAAAAGGAAAAAAACTCCCCTCAATTATTTATGCCACTCTTTGAACAACACCAGCTATTGTCAGGGAGTGTTTTACAGCTCTGAATGTCACATTGAGAGTCTGGTCATGCCAGGAGGAAAGGCTGCTGGTGCCACAGCCCAGCATAAATCCCTTTATTCAAGGCACTCAGAGTCCAGCACTGGGTAAAGCTAAAAGGAAGCTGGAGGGTGTGACAGCCACATTTTGCACAGTGATATGAGAAGGTGCAGGAAAAGCTGCTTGGGGTTTGTGGGGTTGGGGGTTCTCAAGTCCAAGGAGTATCATGCAGAGCCAGGTGAGGCCAAGTGACCTGAAGCTTTGGCTGGATGCTGCTCTGGAGGAATCCCACGGAGCAGTGTGGGGGGGAGCGGAGCTGGAAAGATTCCCAGCAGGACCCAGGGAGCTTTTGCTGTCTAGAAAACCAGGCTGGCTGTACAAGAAACTCGTTTCCTGCCTGCCTGTGACTGTGTGAAGGGAAACAAGGCTCTGGAGGTGAACAAAGCACAGTCACTCTTGGCTCCCTGAGCTTGGGAGCGCCCAAACCCACCGAGCCACTCCAAGCCTAAGAAACCAAAAAAAAAAAGTTAAAAAACCCCAACAGGCCCTTTTCCACGGTGTGTTACGTCATAAAGCAAAACTGGATGGGTTGCAATCTTCCTCTGCCGCACCCCAAATGGCAGGTTTCAGGTTACTTCACCCCAGGAACCTGCAGGAGTTCGCTGGGAAGCACCTTTAATTCTACAACTCCGGCGACACCGAGCCCCCCGAGCCAACCTGGAACCTGCAGCTCTTCCCAACGTCCTGCAAAGACAGCAAGTGTCATTTCCTTCCCCCTCCCACGGCCCCCATGAGCCAACGAGGAAGTTATAACGCAAGTGAAATAATAAATATCACCCAGGGAAGAGGGAATGTGGGGAGCAATAGGAAAGGCAGCGTTCCCGTGTTACTCCAGCCTCCAGGATCCTCCTTCCAGCCTCCCACTCAGGAAACAGCTTTTCATCGCTGGGTGTCAAAGCTCCTCCCAGTTTTGCCATCTCCACCTCTTCTCCCTGCAGAACTAGTTTAGGCACTGGGGGGTTAGTTGTTTTTTTTTTTTTTAACTAATTCATGGGTATTTTCACTGTATCCAGCTCATGGCTTTTCCAGCTGCTGTTGCACCATCCCACGGGTGAGTTTACTACCAGCAGACATCCAAGCACTAATCCTGGATTTATCTTCCTGATAAACTCCCCCATGGCTGCACCCTGAGAGCCCAGAAATCCAGTTGCCACCCTTCCCAAGGAACCTCCTCCAGGCATTTTGGAGAGCTCTATCATTTATCTCCATCATGATCTCAATTCACCAGGAAAACAGTTGGTGAAACCAATCAGCAGCTTTCCTGATCCCGGTGTAGAGGCTCTGCCACTGCTCCTGCCCACACCATTTGCTCCAGCATCCAAAAAACAGGCAAATTGTGGGGTTTTTAACACCAGCCCCGTGGTGCTCAGCCCTCCTCTTGCCCTTACTTTGAGGTCCCTATGAATTTTCCCAGCGATGGCACCGTGATGCTTCAAAGAGCTCTTGATTCCTGCAAAGCCCGATCCCTTTTTCCCCCCTTTCACGAGGAAAGGGTTTCTCTGTTCCTTTGGATGCAGCCTGGTGATTAACTGCCACATGATCTGTGCACTGCAGTCCTTTGCCCCAAAGCCTTTAGATTTCGGAGGATGAGAAGGACCTCAGGAGTACAGACACCTACAACAAAGAGAGCTGCGTGCAGGCATCACCTTCACACCTTCCTTTTTAGAAGATGCTGCCTTTTATCCTCGATTTTAAACAGCAGGAGCAGCAAGAGGGACTTTGCTGAGGCTGGTGGCACAGTGCCATGATCTGCCATGCCATACAGGACACGGGGGCACGGGCTCAAGCTCTGCCAGGGGAAATTGAAGTTGGAGAGCAGCAAAAACTTCTTTGCAGAGAGAGTGCTCAGGCATTGGAATGGGCTGCCCAGAGAGGGGGTGGATTCCCCATCCCTGGAGGTTTTTCAGCTGAGCTTGGCCATGGCACTGAGTGCCATGATGTGGTAAAGGGACTGGAGTTGGCCCAAGGGTTGGACTTGATGATCTGGGAGGTCTTTTCCAACACAAGCCATTCCATGATATCCATCAGCTACCACTGCCTCCTGAGCCATGGCATGGAGAGATGGAGAACCTTTCAACACCAGACGAGTGCTCACCATGGTAGGCAGGGAGTGTGTGGAGAGTGCCCAGGGCAGGGCAGGGCAGGGAAGAACAAGAGACCTGCACCCTGCAGATCTCATGTACCACCCATTGCACCTGTACAGCCCCTTTGATGTGCTTGGGTTATTCCTCATTTTCCAGCAGTGTGGGGGAAGGCAGCTTGGGCTGGGATCAGGAATTCCACTCAGATCCAACTCCAAGAATTGTAGGGTCATGCCAAGACATTGAAACAATGGCATTTTCTGGACATTGAAACAATGGCCCAGCAAAAGAAAGGCATTGAACGGTTAGAGAGGGTCTAGAGGAGGCCCCAGAGATGCTGCANACTGGATCATATTTAAGGTCCCTTCCAACCCAAGACATTCTGTAACTGGAGCCACCTCATCTCCATGCTCAGGACAAATGGAAACAGGAGCAGCCATGGCTGCAGCCCTGAGACCACCCTGACCTCCTGTGCTGATAATCCTTAAACTCCAGGGCATTTTAATAGGTCTGACCCTGCTCACAAGTTGTTCTCTCCTACATGAGAGGTGGCTGGAGCAAGGCAGAGGCAGCAACAGCACTTAGTGGAGAGCCCCAGCTTCCTTCCAGGCACTCAGGCTGGACAAGTAAAAAGGCTTTAAAGCAGATGACAGAGTTGTTGAAAGATGATCCTCTGGTCTTAGTGGTTTGGTATTTTTAAGCCATGTGGGATTGAACCTTCTTCAAACAACTCCAGTGACACAGAAATCATCAGAAGCCTGTGCCTCTTTGGGGCACACTGCAATACTTTTCCTAATCAAAATATTATCATTGAGCTGATACAATTCTGATCAAGAGATAACCTCATTTTCTCCCACTCAATCCTTCCCCATTGCCACCAGGGTTCATGTTGGCATATGTTATTTTGGTGCATGCAGAAAGTAATGATAGGAAAGCAGATACTGGGCTAGATTTTTTAAATTTAGTAAGATATTTATGAACAATAATTATTTTTATGTCTGGCTGCTACATGCACTGAGCCTACAACTCCAGCACACTGGGGATGAGATGCCTTCTCAGCACAGACTGAAATCCAGGGAGCAGACCTTCCCAAAATCAGCACCCCTTGAATGGCAAGGCTGGTAACTGTGCCCTGTGAGTTCTGTGAGCATCACAGGATGGTTTGGGTTGGAAGGGACTTCAAAGATCATCCAGTTCCACCCCCTGCCATGGGCAGGGACATCTCCCACCAGCCCAGGGTGCTCCAAGCCCTGTCCAACCTGGCCTTGGACACTTCCAAGGATGGGGTGTGAGAAATAAAAAGGGAGGGTTCGTTGTGGGAGGTGTGGAAAGAAGGGTTTTGGTTAATTAAAAGGTTCTGTNCCTGTGTACACAGTATTGCCCATTAAAACCCTATTTTTGCTTTGCTCCTTCAACTCGTCTCTCTAAAAAAATTCTTCAAAACGAGATTTTTCTCACATGGGGCAGCCACAGCTTCTCTGCCCAACCTCTCTTTCTGCTTTTACAAGAGATTGATGGATTCAGAACCAACAAGAAAAACCACTTAGTATTTTATTTCCAAAGTATTTTTTCATTAATCTCTGGATCTGGACCACAAGTTTCTCACCACCCTAAAAATGAAAATCTATCAGATTCAGTTAAGCAAAACAGAGAAAACATTGCACATGCAGGAAAATGTCAGTGTAAACTTTTTAAGGTTGTGTTAAATGACAACAAAGTTTGTTACTGACTCAAGGTATGTGCATATGGTGACCATCATCATCAGACCATGAGGTGCCCATAATGAGGACAACTTTTGGTAAAGGAAACTGAAGTTGAGCTCTTGTGTGTGTTTCAATTTCACTTATGAGTTTCTGGGGTAAAAAAGGAAAGGGAAACATTTCAATTACTCAATGCACAAAACTGACTTGGGTGAAGGCTGCACTAACCACTCTCCATGAAGGGATAAAACCTTCATTGTTATCCTCAGAATCACAGAATCATTAAGGTTGGGAAAACCCTCTGAGATCAGTGAGTCCAACCATCCCCCAGCACTGCCAAGGCCACCACTGACCCATGTCCCAAAGTGTCACATCCACATGGCTTGGAAATCCCTGCAGGGATGGGGATCCAGCACTGCTCTGGGCAGCTGTGCCAGGGCTGGACAACCCTTTTGGTGAAGAAATCTTCCCTAATATCCAATCCATCCCCTTCCTTGGGCTGCTGCCTGTCACATGTCCCATTGAGAAGCTACTTCAACCCAGCTCCCTCCACAAGCCTCATAAAAGGATTTCATTGCAACAAATGCCAAGGCAAAGAGCAAGAATGACTGAAAAATCCAAATAAAGCAGGTTTTTTTATTTTACCATGTAATTGCAAATAACAAACATATCTGTGGTTTACAGAGGAGGCAATAAATTAAAGCTACAGTCACAAATCAGACCAAAAAAGATACTTAAGTCATTCAATCCACCACCCTGGGATGGCTGTGGCCCCATGGGATGCTGCTCAGTTTTGTGAAAGACTTGGAGTCCTGAAGGGAGGAAGCATGACATGAAGAGCTCTCTCACAAGTCATTTTTTTTTAAATTCTTATAAAATCAAACCAGCCCACTGGTGCTTCCTGAGCACAGCCTTGTCTGGCTGGCTGCAGAAAAGCAAATGGGCTTTAGCAAAAAAGCTTTTTATTTGTGAGCTGAGCACATCCGAAACAAAAGGGAAGTTCCATCCACAGCAAAATGGTTGTGTGTGTTTATAACGTAACTATTCCACGATGGCTGGGACATTTTGGTTTCTAGAAACAGAAACTGGCACTAAATGTCTTTTTAGGATCACAGAATGGTTTGGGTTGGGAGGATCTCAAAGACTGTCCAGTCCCACTCCCATGGGCAGGGACACCTTCCACTATCCCAGGGTGCTCCAAGCCCTGTCCAGCCTGGCCTTGGACACTCCCAGGGACGGGGCAGCCACAGCTTCTCCAGGAAACTTTCTGACTTTCAATCCGTGCAAAAATATGCATTTTGAGCCATTAGGAAGCTGAGCACTCCAGAATTTTAACTTCCTCACTGAAAAAGGCTACAGCAGAATGGTCCCAGGGGAGCCACCAGCAGCAGAGAGACCTGAGCCTGGAGACAGCAGTGCTTGTCCTCACCTTCTCCTGCTCTAACCAGACACTGAAGAATTCTTTTTAAAAAAGCCAGTCTCCCATATTTCTTCATTTTTCCTTTAGCTGTAACCCTGAACCAAACACTCAGAACACATGTGGTGCCTATTTCCATAACTCTGGTGAGCAAAAGTATTTTAGGAATGGTCACCAAACAAAACAAGTTGAAGGGGTTTGGGTGCTGTGGTGGTTTGGGGGTTTAATTTTTGTTATTTCTTCTTAATATTTTGAGGAAAAGAGGAAATTGCCTCATCAAGTCATGCCAGGGGAGGTTTAGACTGGATATTAGGGAAAATTTTTTCATGAAAAGGGTGGTCAGGACTGGAACAGCCTGCCCAGGGCAGTGGTGGAGTCCTCCATCCCTGGAGGGATTTCAAAGCCATGTGGCACTTGGGGACATGGGTCAGTGGTGGCCTTGGCAGTGCTGGGGGAATGGTTGGATTCAATGATCTTTTCCAACCTAAACAATTCTATGATTCCATGAAGAAAAAAAGCCCTATAACCACAAACCCAGGGACTCTGCTCTAATTCCCACTGCATTTTCAGAACACATGTCCAGAAAGAGACATTTTGGATGAATAAAAAATGTTCTGCCAGAAGTGAGTTTGAACAAGTGAGGACTTTCTCAGCTGAAGCTCAGCTGGGTTTAAATCACAGAATGATAGAATGGATTGGGTTGGAAAAGACCTCCAAGATCATCAAGTCCAACCCTTGAGCCAACTCCAGTCCCTTTACCACATCATGGCACTCAGTGCCACGGCCAAGCTCAGCTGAAAAACCTCCAGGGATGGGGAATCCACCCCCTCTCTGGGCAGCCCATTCCAATGCCTGAGCACTCTCTCTGCAAAGAAGTTTTTCTGCTCTCCAACTTCAATTTGCCCTGGCAGAGCTTGAGCCCGTGCCCCCTTGTCCTATTGCTGAGGGCCTGGGAGAAGAGACCAACCACCACCTGGCTAGAACTTCCCTTCAGGTAGTTCCAGACAGTGCTGAGGTCACCTCTGAGCCTCTACAGACAGGTCTGGTTTTAGGGCAAGTCCATCCATTTGGGTTCTCAGGCCTTTCCAATGTGGCATAAGCAGGAGAAACCCCCAAAACTGGAGTGACTGAGCTTTCAGGGGGTATATCATGGCACTCAGTGCCATGATCTGGTAATCAAAGTGGGGTTGGATTAAGGGTTGGACTTGATGATCTGAGAGGTCTCTTCCAACCCAACTGATTCTATGATTCTATGATTCTAAATCCAAGACCTGGATGATCTGGAGCCATCCAAGCACTCCACAGATGTGACAGCACCACAACAGCCCCAATAATTTTGCTGCTCACTCCGTACTCAAGGACAGCATTCAGAGTCTAAATTAAGAACACGAAAACCCATTAAGAGGAGCATTAACCTCGGCACCACCCTCAGTGCACCACATAAAAGCCGAGGCAACAATCCCCAAGATAACATTGTGTGTCAGAAATATCACACACAGGAATACAGCAATGCTGCCTTCGTTTCCTGACCCGGGAAAGCTGCTCTAATTGTAGCTCATTGTGCTCCTGGAGGATTTAGGTTTGGAAGTTGGTTGCCAACAGTTGTTGTTTGTTGGGATTTCCAATCAGGCCCTTAAAACTCTTTGGGTTTTCACTTAGCATCGTGTCAAGGCACTACTATGGGTTCTGCAGGAATTTAACTTTCTCAGTGGAATTAAGTCCAGATCAGGGATATACAAATCCCAGCTGGATGTGGAGTAGACAAGTGATTCTGTTGGGGATTTTTAATGCCCATTTCACAGCTCAGGGCACCTAAAGCAGAACCATCTTTGCTCTTGGAGGCCCTTCAGCAGAGTCCAGAGGAGAGATATTCAGGAGACCATCTCATTTTGAAGAATTTCTCCATGAAAAGGATTGTTAAGCATTGGAAAGGGCTGCCCAGGGAGGTTTGGAGCCCCCAGCTCCTGAGGTGTCCAAGAAATGACTGAATGTGGCACTCAGTGCTCTGAGCTGGGTGACAGCGTGGCCGAAGGTTGGACTTGATCTTGAAGGTCTTTCCCAACCCTCTTCTGTGATTTTTTCCAGTAATTCAGCCACTACATCAAACATCATTCAAAGGTTTGCCATCTCCAGCCTGGCCAACCTCCAGGGTGTCCAGAGTGGTGTGAAATCACCCAAATTCACAGAAACCACCACACCACACCCTGTCACACACACTCTCTGTCCACAGCATCTCCCCTCCTGGTGGGAGCCAACCTTGCAAGCACAATTCTCCTTTCTAGACTATTTAAACTGCCCAGTTTACATGTTTGAGGAGTGTAACAGATACAACCCTTCCAGCATACCCTGCAGGATGTGGTACCCAACAAACCTGCTGGGGTTTGACCTCCTGTCTTTATAAAAGGGGTTTCACCCCTATAAAGCTTTTTCCACTCAGTATTTCCAGGTACCACCAATACCAGCTTTTAGCTCTAAATGCTTTTCTACCAAGCCCACAGAAGGTTAAAAGCCAGACTTTTCACTCATATTGGTATTTTCCAATTAAAATGAACAGGTGACAGTGACCTAAACTGACAGTACCAGAGAAGAGGTTTTCCTAAAGGAAAATACCAACAGTTCTGATGTCCCCAAGAGATGCTGCAAGTGTGAGCATCTTAATTTTATCCTTGTGGTGATCTGTCAGCTTAGGCCTCTTCTCAGTTTCCTCTTCACTTTCTCCCCATGAAAAACAAACATTTCCAGATCATGGAATCACAGAATCAATTGGGTTGGAAAAGACCTCCCAGATCATCAAGTCCAGCCTTTGGTCCAACTCCAGTCCCTTTACCAGATCATGGCACTCAGTGCCACGGCCAAGCTCAGCTGAAAAACCTCCAGGGATGGGGAATCCACCCCCTCTCTGGGCAGCCCATTCCAATGCCTGAGCACTCTCTCTGCAAAGAAGTTTTTGCTGCTCTCCAACTTCAATTTCCCCTGGCAGAGCTTGAGCCCGTGCTCCCTTGTCCTATTGCTGAGTGCCTGGGAGAATATCAATCCCTCCTCCCTCCTTCCTTCCTTAAGGTCTTTAATAAATTATCTGGAGGATTTAATTTAGGGGCTATTCCTCTGAAAGTTGAGATTTCCCCCTGCTGCTACAATGCCAGTTGTTTGCCAAGGACCCCACAAGGCTCATCCTGAGAGGAAGATCAGGCTCACAGGAATTTTTTCAAGGATGAAGCTCAATGCCCAGCCAGGCACTGAAGGATAAACAGCTCCCTCATTAGTATGCTGAGCCACATTAGTTCTGCTGCTCCCAGAGCCGAGGCAGCATCAAAGTGGGGCTGAATCTCCAATTTCACAGTTTGCAGTGAGATGTGTGAGATGCTCTGGGCACGGGGCACGGCATTTCAGAAGGGTGAGGTCACAGAATCATAGAATGGATTGGGTTGGAAAAGACCTCCAAGATCATCAAGTCCAACCCTTGGGCCAACTCCAGTCCCGTCACCAGATCATGGCACTCAGTGCCACGGCCAAGCTCAGTTGAAAAACCTCCAGGGATGGGGAATCCACCCCCTCTCTGGGCAGCCCATTCCAATGCCTGAGCACTCTCTCTGCAAAGAAGTTTTTGCTGCTCTCCAACTTCAATTTCCCCTGGCAGAGCTTGAGCCCGTGCCCCCTTGTCCTATTGCTGAGTGCCTGGGAGAAGAGACCAACCCCCACCTGGCCAGAACTTCCCTTCAGGCAGTTCTAGACAGTGCTGAGGTCACCTCTCAGCCTCCTCTTCTCCAGGCTAAACACCCCCAGCTCCCTCAGCCTCTCCCCATAGGTGGTGGTGCTGGGAAATCTGCTGGAGCCTGGGAAAGAGGCAGCACGTGCCTCTGAGAGCAGAGATTTGATGTCATCCTACATAAAACTGGGGTTAACACAGCAGAAGGGGGAAGTGACTGCTCAGCATCACACGTGAGGCTTTGGTAACACCATGACCTCGCCCGAGGAGTTGGCGTCATCCTACAAATCCAACGTGCATTACCTAAGAGGCAAATTTATACTGCAGACTTTGCATCAGGTCTGGGAAGTCTTATGATCTCTCCACTCAGTCTCCCTGCCACTCAGTTTCCACAGAATTTGCAACATTTGGAGGTTTTGAGGTTTCTTGAACGTGGCTGGAATTGCTCAGAAGTTCAGGAGGTTATTTGGGATGGAGGGGCCAATGAACCCAGACTGTGTCCTGTTACTGCACTCCTGTCTGTAGGAAATGCAGCCAAAGAACAACACTTGACTCACAGTTGTATGAAAACTATGAATGACATTGTCATGGCTACTGCTGGATCTGTACCTATCAAATATCAGCATTTCAGCTGATTTTTGCAGTGGGAGCTCTTTGTCTCTATTCAAAACAAAGAAAACTGTATCAGCCCTGATGGTTAGATCAGAGTAAGACCAACTAGGGTTAGGGAAAGCTTCCTGGTACTCAAAGTTCAAGTAAAAAGGTGTCCAGGATGGCAAAAGGCTCCCAGATATTCCAGTTTACAGTAGGATTCCTCAGTGCATGGGGAGCATTATGGCTTTAGAGGCTTTTCAGGCATTGCACAGATTAATCACACAAAATAATGATCTCACAGTGAAGTGCTGAGCTGGAATTAGAGAGATTAATGTTCAGGTCCCAGCTCTCGAAGTTCTCACCCTTGGGGGAGTCGTGTCAGCTCCTGCATCTCACCTCCCCTTTCCACAAAACCTCCTTTGAATTACTGATTGCAGAACCCGAGTGAAGGTGCCAGAGGGAAAGCCCATTCCAAAGGCTTTTCTTTAATTATTATTTTTTCCTTAATACCTGCTGTGAGGCACTGTCTTGTTTAATTCATGACTCTTTGAAGAAAGATTTGCCATCTTAAGGGAATAAAAACAAGCCTGTGTTATCTTTTTAATAACATCACGTGCTCCTGCTGGTGAAGTCCAGCCTTGAACAAACACTCACATGAACAGCCCAAAAAGCATGCAGGGCAATTTCCCTGATGGATTTCATTTGATGGGACAGTTACAATGTGGTTTTAGACCTAAAAGTTGGGTTGGTCAAAATTCTGAAGTTAGCGGAGCATTTCCTGGCCTCAATTCCCACAGGAACAAAAGGGCACAGCAAGAATTGCTCTCCTGTACAGCTTTGTGAATTTTGTTATCTCTCACCATTAAATCCCTCAAGACTTTGGTTTTTCTGGAATTAAAGTAAGGCTCTTCCTTTGTTTCCCAAGATCACATCATAGAGAACAAGACATTTAACTGTTGTGATGGATTTCTACATCTGTTACCTCACACCAGCTCACCTGCAACCCCTGGAACATCCAACATCTGGCATTTGTAGGGGTTTGGTCATATCCCAATTCCTCTATAAACCAAAGACTTCTTGGAATGTGGCTTTTTCCCACTGCCCAGAACACAAAATGCAGGCCAGATTTTGGTGAGGATTGGAAGAAATGGGAAAGTACACAGGTGGAAAAAGAACAATGAGGTTCAGGCATGCAAAAAAAATGCTCCTTTTGCTGCTTTTTTAATCTAAACTCAAAACTTGTAACAAGAAATTGCCATGAGAAGGTGAGTGTGTGTTGGTGGTGACACCTGTGCCATCCCCAGCCCCAAAACTCTCCCCATCCAACACCAGCAACAGGTGACAGACACAACTGAGACACTCACAACCACAGCACCCAAACCTTCCTCCCCACACTCAGCCCAAAATTGCACTGGGAGGCCTCAGAAATCCCACAGGATTCCAACCAATCTCCAGCTGCCTTGAAAGCATAATTAACTGCAATTGCCTTTTGATTTTATCTCCATTTTCTCAGGTTCTGGGCGATTTGGGAAAGCTCTCCCTGTACCTACAGGTGAGTATTCACCCCTGTGCATGCACCTACTTGTCTGGACCTACCAACTTCCCAGTGTGTCTGCTCTTCTCATGGAGAATAAAACCCCATCCTTTGGGAAATTCTCCTTCCTATCCTGTGCAGTGACTGATAATAAGATTTCTGCTCCTGCTGGTGATACAGAGGAGCTCAAACCAAGCAAGTGCCCAAGCTCAGCTTGGCTTCCCACAACGTCTTCTGACAAATTGCTCTCACAGGGATTTAAAAAAAAAGATGCTGAGTTGGCCTTTACAATAAGGAAGAGATTTTTCTCCTTTTTCCACTGAAGTTTTTTCAAAAGCAGTTTTCAGTCAGTCCAGGGTGCTGTGAGTCAGGTGACCCACATCCCACTCCCTCTTACAATCCCAGAGGTTACACGAGCAGCAAGACCACAGAGAGGGCAAACAAGGAAGAAGAATGTGAGCTTTAAGGAAAATTTCAGGAAAATTTAAGGCTGCTGAGGCCCTGGCACAGGTTGGGCAGAGAATCTGTGGCTGTCCCATCCCTGGAAGTGTCCAAGGCCAGGTTGGAGCAACCTGGGCCAATGGAAGGTGTCCCTGCCCATGGCAGGGGATGGGACTGGATGGGCTTTCAGGTCCCTTCCAACCAAAACCATCTCATGATTCCATGAATATTCTTGCCCTTGTAGGGAAGGTTCAGGACTAGTTTCATTCAGAAATACAGACTGGGTGTAGTCAATGGGTTGTAGAATTCCATCCAAAAACCAGAGAGTTGTTCCAATCCCCAAAACCTTTCCTGCTCAGTAGAAAATTCAGCTTTGCTACGAAGTCAGATGGAAGTTTCTGAGCCAGCCCAGGCAGGAGTTTGCCCAAACACCCAAACAGGAAAGGCTAAGAACGAGGCATCCAAACACTCCCTGCCAAAATCTCCGTGGTTTTACCATCGAGAGCTCAAATCGAGACCTCCCGTCCTGCTCTTTGCACCACACATGGAAGAGTATCCAAAAAACGTTCCTTGGCAACAATCCCAAAAAAGCAGCTTCTGACTCACTGCTGGGAGCAGAGGTGGCTGCTCTGTGGGTTTTGAAAGCTGAATTTCCAATGAAATTCCAGGGTTTTTGAACAAGGCCCTTGATTTCCCTAAACACAACTACTTCCACAAGGCTAAGGTGGGTCTGGTGGTCTAAGGATCAGGAGATGCACCTGGTTGTGTTCTCACTGCAAGTCTTGCATGTCACAGAGGACTCTTCCCCCTTATCCTTCCTGTAAACCTGTTGAGATCATGAAAATAATTATGCTGGAAAAACCTGGGAGATGAAACTGTCCTTTCCAGTGGGACAGACAGCAAAGCTCTGGAACACCAGGTTGCAATGAGCCAGTGCAACCATCCCTGGCCAGGAAAGGCAAGATTCAAGGCCAGGTTGGATGGGGCTGGGAGAAACTTGGTCTGGTGGAAGGTGTCCCTGCCCACGGCAAGGGGTGGAATGGATGAGCTTTAAGGACCCTTCCAACCCAAACCATTCTGTGATTCCATGATTTTCTATCCCTGCTCACTGCAGGGGGTTGGAACGAGATGACCTTTAAAGGTCCCTTCCAACCCAAATATTCTATGATTCCCACTCACCCTCTAGGTCAGATCATAGAATCACAGAATCAATTGGGTTGGAAAAGAGCTCCAAGATCATCAAGTCCAACCCTTGGTCCAACTCCAATCTGTTTCTACCCTCCTTTCCCTTCTCCAGTGTTTTCAGTTCAGCCAGTTTTGATTTGAGACCACTGTGACCTCCACTCAGAGGTGCCATCAGACCTGAGAGCACCACAATGTCCAGCAACCCAAGATTTCCAATTACACAGGCAGAACTTTTGAGGATGTAATGGAGGTTTTAGATCTAAGCTTTGAAGTCTTCTCACCTGCTTTATGCAAACACAAATTCCTTGGTCTCCCAGCACTCCTACAAGCAGCACTCCTACTGCTCCACAGCCTGTGCCACATCTGAGCTGGAATAAATGTGTGACACTGCTGAAATGGCTGACAAAAAGAGGACAGCAACTTGTGACAAGTGAATGTGACCCATGCAAACAAAGCCCAGAAATCCAGCGATCCATCTGAGTGGACAGCTTTGTATAGACTTCATGCATTAGTTCTCTCCCACATAATCCCAATCTGAATGCCCTGGCCCTGTGACACCAAGCAGGAAGTGATGGATAATGAAACACAAGCATAAAAGGCTGCCCAGGCCCTCCCAGCTCACAGTGGTCAATTCATAAGCCCCATTTCAGAGGAAGAAAACACTCTGCCCAAAACACCTTTCCACAGACAGAGTTCACAGACTGTTCTGAGTTGGAAGGGACCCACAAGGACCATCGAGTCCAACTCTTAAGTCAATAACCCACATAGGGGATTGAACCCATGACCTTGGCATTATTACAGCCAAGTCTGGCCCACAGCAGCCAAGAAGCTCCTGGTACAACAAACACCTCTGGCATTCTGGAATCTTCTGAATTCACCTCTCAGTCTTACCTGGCAGCTCATACTACCTGAGACAGCTGGGCAAGCCCCAGGACCTGAGCTGTGGACCTTGCTGTGCTGTTCCAAAAGGATTTAGCAACAGGACAAGGGGGCACGGGCTCAAGCTCTGCCAGGGCAAATTTAAGTTGGAAACCAGAAAAAATTTCTTTGCAGAGAGAGTGCTCAGGCATTGGAATGGGCTGCCCAGAGAGGGGGTGGATTCCCCATCCCTGGAGGTTTTTCAGGTGAGCTTGGCTGTGGCACTGAGTGCCATGATGTGGTAAAGGGACTGGAGTTGGCCCAAGGGTTGGACTTGATGATCTGGGAGGCCTTTTGCAGCCCAATCCATTCTGTGATTCTATGATTTTGCTGCAGAAGGAAAGTGCTGTGGGACTATTTCAGTCCAGCCAACAGAGTCACAGCCACATGTGGGGCTTCACACTGCCAGACAAACCACTCCCACACAGCAGCTTTGCTGGGACCATTTAACCTGCCCAGTCACAGCACTGGCCATAGTGATCAGCCCGTGGTTGCTCCTCTCCACGTGGGTTCAGGCACATCCTGCCATTCCCATGGCACTGAGGATTCCAGCTGGCAATGAATTGCCACCTTCCAACCCCAAACAGCTCAGAAGCCTTGACAAGCACATCCAGGCTCTTGCTGCTCTAAAAAGGCTTTTTTAATCCCAGCGAAACCTGAATAATAAATGGAATTTGGGCTATTAAGGTACACGTTGAGCATCATACTCAAACTTTAGTCTCGTTGAACTTAATCCTTTTCTGGGACCAGCTATGGAGAAAACAGGCACCAAAGAGAATGTCCTTCTAGGACAGCTGGCCCTTTGTCAGTAAATCAAGAGTCGCAGAATCACAGACTATCCTGATTTGGAAGGGACACACAAGGATTACCCAAATCCATCTACTGGCCCTGCACAGGACAGCCTCAATTACTGGGATTAATTCAGCTGTTTTCTTCAATAGGAATTTTCCCCAAATCAAAAAGAGAGTAAAAAAAAAGACTTATAAAACACACGGAGCAAAACACAACACAAAATTCAGTGAAGGACAGAGAGAAACACACACAAACAGAACTGAAACTCTGCTCTAAGTGTCACACAAATTCAAAGGGAAGGATTTAGTCATCCCTTAAAGTTCAGATTGATTTCAGTTTGGCACAGAGGTACCACAGCAGGTTTGCAAAGAGTTCAAAGAATTTTTATATGAAACCATAAATTGGTCAAGTTTGTGAAGCAGGGCACTGTTGGCAGAACCCCGTGTACAATCTTGAAGGAAATATCAAACCACAAATACAAACTTCTCCTCCAGACAGGGTGAATCTGTGGAAGCCACAGCAACAAGAAATGCTTTAAGAGAAGACCTGGATTATCCAAATCCTCAGGTTTCACACACACATCTCTGTTTGCTCCTCCAGCAGCACCATCCGAGCACCAAATCCATTTGGGCTGGAAAGAGTCCTCTGGAATACCCCACAAGAAATCTGACAGAAAGGTTTTTATTTTTAATTTTTAAAAGCATTCCTCAATCTTTTCCTCAAGTCAGACCACGGGAAGAGCTTTGACCAGAAAAACTTCCCACAAACTCCCTGATGGATGTTGGGGTTTAATTCACCAACCCGAGTAATGCTCCTTCTTACTCCATAACCTTCCTTCTTACTCCATGACCTTCCTTTCCTCAGAAAGATTCTGGGCTTTTCTTCCCTCCTTCCTTAATAAATCACTCATGCCAGAATTCTGTGCCCATCTGTGCCAAGGGAAGAGCACAGGTCAGTGTATTTCAGTCTAACACTGGTTTGTGTAGATGAGAAGAAAAAACCTTAAGAAAAGCCCTCAAAACAGTGGAAATATCGATGCCCAAACTCTACAAATCTCACAACAAAACCCAAAAGTTTTCAAATGGAAACATTTTTCCAAGTAAATACAGAGAAAATGCTACACTTGTTCAAGTTTGCATCAAAACCAAGACAACACCTCCCAGTTTTAGAAGACCAGGCTCATTAAGGTCAAACAAAGGAACGATGGAGCAGAGGATTCCTCATGTAAAGCTGAGGGATGTGAATCCATGAGGAAGCTCTACATGCTGGAACCTCCAAAGGCTACACCAGGATCACCCCCATACCCCAAACACCTCATCAATGCTTCTACTGTACCTTAAAAGGGACGTTCATTCACCTCTACACCTCCCCAAGGTGACGGTCAAAGCTTTTCCCGATTAATATCAAACCGGGACGACGATGAGGAGGAAACAATCAATCCTTATTAAGGCTGAGGATTATTCTCAATGCACCCTGGAAAGAGAGGAACATCCAGTGAATAATGGCTTGGGCCAAGATGGGGGAGTTACTCTACACAGATCAGTCATATTAAATAAACAGAGTTTTTACTGCCCCAACTATTTGAGTTTTATTGTGGGTGACTGTCCCATAAAACTGAGATTGTCCCAGCCACTAATGCAGTCTCCATATCAAATAAGTTTATCCAAGTATTCTGAGCACAGCTGGAGGAACACCAGCCTGCAGAAGGAATGGAGATGGTCAAGAAGATGACTGACGACCACAGTTCAAGGGATTTGGGGAACAATCCAAGTTTATGCAGCCTGCTAATACACCAGGAGCTAATTAACAACAAAGTCATAAATTGAGAGAACAAGGAACATACATCAGTTGGTCTGAGGCTGGAAAGATCTCCATTTTACATTCAAATTTAGACTGCTGTCTTAAAAACGACCTTATTTTCTCTTTTCCTGGGGAGGGGAAGGTTTGTGGGCAGGAGCAGGGCACTTGTTAGGCCAAACAGCATCAGTGGTAAAAGGGGACAAAGGTTTCAACCACACAAACCCTTCTGGAGGCCTAGAACAGGGAAAGGTGCCTGCTCTGCTCACTGGAACTGCCCTGAGGTGGAATTAGGGATGGACCAGTCAGAGCATCTTCAGGAGTGGCTCTTCTGGAGCTGTGGGCATGCTGGCAAAGAGGAGAGGAAAACTAACTATTTCAGCAAGCTGGGGGAGGGATGAGGGAATTATTCCCTTGGCAACCAGCTTCATGGGACCTGGTTCTTCCCTCAGTTATTCAGTTACGTATATTTGGCTCCTCAGTCACTTTTCTGTAGGACTTTTCCAGTTTTAGATTTCGTTTTCAACCAAAGCTGGTCCCATTTTCCATATGCTGCCTGATGAACAAACAGGCAAGATGCATTTTTATGAGGCAAGGCCAGTCTCAAATAGGTGAAACCACCTATGGTGTTGGAACATCTGGCAAAATTCAACGTCCTCAATGTAGCAAGAGAAAAGCTGATGCTCTTTGTTCCAATTCTTCAGTAAAGTCCTCTCACACAGAGTGAGTGCACAGCACCCAAACCACCCACCAGCACCCAGGCAGCAAAGGTGGCAGCAGAACTGATGTCAGAGAGCTCCAACAGCAGCTTCCAGGATTCCATTAAACATCTGGAAGTATCTGATGGAGACAGCTGGGCTTCAGAGCATCACTGAAAGAACCAACATCCCCTCTCCAGCTCAGAGCAGAGCAATGGCAGCTTTTAAATTTGCATTTGATAAATGAGATGATCAATTTTGGTATCAGGGTTCTTAGGCAGTGGGAAGAAATTCTTAGATATTAGGAAGAAACTGATCCCTGTGAGGATGGGCAGGCCCTGGCACAGGTTGGGCAGAGAAGCTGTGGCTGCCCCATCCCTGGAAGCGCCCAAGGCCAGGTTGGACAGGGCTTGGAGCAGCCTGGGCTGGTGGGAGGTGTCCCTGCCCATGGCAGGGAATTAGATGGTCTTGAAGGGCCCTTCCAACCCAAACCATTCCATGACTCTATGAATTTATTTATTTTAAGCAGCAGAGCATCCTCTCCCTTGTGGTGCAGCAAAGCTCCCTGGACACCCACTGACCTTTGCATTCCCCACCAAATATCCCACCCTGCTCATGGCAACGTGGATTCCCAATCCGGCTCTGCAGCAAAACAGACTCCCTCTAATTATCCCTCAGCCTGATGACATCCAAATGGTGGAACAGGAACATGGAAGGGACACCAGATGAGAGAGTGTGAAAAGCAGCCCGTCCCCTTTTCCCTGTTCACACCGCAGGGCTCTGGTGCACCAGGACACATTCCTGCCTGAGTCATTCCCAGCAATGCTCCACAGCCCGGCACCAACCACAGAGAATTCCCACGCAGGAGCCTGTTTTGTGCAAAATGATTTAAAAATGAGAGGACAGCCACAGTCACTTTGGGACTGGAAGGAGCAACGGTGTGATGAGAAGGATCAGTCACGTCTGTAGAGCCTTATTAGAAGTGATTTATATGCAAGTAAAACAAATATCCCCCACTTTTCCAGGAAAGCACCAAATCCCGTGCTGATTTACATGCTTTCCAATCTCATTGACTTCAGAGGGATTGCCTGCGGTAGGAATCACCAGGCTGTGGCCTCCCAGCAACAGAGTAATCCCTTCATATTCCCCCTTTCAAAAGCCCCATCATCCCACCAGGTGCTGCAGCTCCAAGCCCAGGAGCCGAGTCCCAGCCCTGCGGCGACGCTTCTCCTCTCCCTGCCAAAGCTTGGGAAGGGAAGGGGGGCAAAGGGAAATAAAAGCGGGATGATGGAAATGCCTCGTCGAGCTGAGCTGGGGGAGAGGCACAAACACTCCTTCCACCTAATTAAACCCAGATCCAAAAGCTGTTCTGATCCGAGGGCATTAAGTATTTTTGTTAGGAAGGGCAGGGATGAATTAACTCCTGACTCTGGCCCTAATCTTTTTTTCATTGTTGTTTAAATTCTCGCACTTCCTCAGATTTTGGCGTTTCCTCGTGATAAGGAGGAGCTCTGGGCTGCCAGCTCATCTGACCCTTCTCTCCAAGGCATCTGGGCAGAGGCTTCCCCCAAATAAGCTCTTAAAAATCACAGGATCTGCTTCTCCATTTACAAACATCGGTGCAAAAGGCAACTGCTGACCCCACTCTTTCATCCCAGCTGTTATTTACAGCTACCAGCACACTGAGAGAGATGATAATAAATGTTTAATGGTCCGGTAAACACCAAGGGCTTTATCTCCAGCCCATTTCCAAGGCTGATCAAATATAATAATCCTTTGTATGTCTGTCTGCCACTTCCCTGGCTTCCTATGGGATGCGTGCTCTATATTCAGACATGAAAGGGGCTTAGTGGTGGGGAAAGGGAATACTTATAGGGACATGATGTTTTCCCTGCTTCCATGTCACTTTTCCAGAAGGGCAGGACTATGCACCAACCTAGAATCATGGAATGGATTGGGTCGGGAAAGACCTCCCAGATCATCAAGTCCAACCCTTGGGCTAACTCCAGTCCCTTTACCACATCATGGCACTCAGTGCCACGGCCAAGCTCAGCTGAAAAACCTCCAGGGATGGGGAATCCACCCCCTCTCTGGGCAGCCCATTCCAATGCCTGAGCACTCTCTCTGCAAAGAATTTCTACCTGCTCTCCAACTTCAATTTCCCCTGGCAGAGCTTGAGCCCTCCGTGCCCCCTTGTCCTATTGCTGAGTGCCTGGGAGAAGAGACCAACCCCCAGCTGGCCACAACTTCCCTTCAGGCACTTCCAGACAGTGCTGAGGTCACCTCTCAGCCTCCTCTTCTCCAGGCTAAACACCCCCAGCTCCCTCAGCCTCTTCCCCACAGCAGAAGGAAGGCTTTTCCCTTCCTTCTTGTGCTCCAGTCCCTTCTCCAGCCTCATTGCTCTTCTCTGGACCTGCTCCAGCCCCTCAATATCTTTCCTGTTGGACATCAACTTCCATAGAATAGAGAAATGCAGGCAGTATCTGCCTCTAGGATTCAATGAAGCAGTTATTTATAACAGGATTATCACACATAGGAAGTGGAGAGTATGTGGAGGAAGTTGAGAGAAGGATCATTTACTTACAGACTGGGCAGATAAAGTTCCTCAGGTCTGAAATGGAAGATCTATTCCCACTCCAATTATAGCTATGTGTCCATTACTCAATACTCCCTTCCCATGCAAGTCTTACTTATCTTCCAGAGCCTCATCTCTCCCAGATGATACTGTAAATGAGTCATTTGACACACTAAAGAGAAGCAGTTAAGGTTTTATTACTCTATTACACACCGCTGTGACAAGCTTCCCCAAAGACCTGATGCTAAATCACAGCCCAATTCTGGTGTGGGAAACTGGTGCTAAATCACAGCCCAATTCTGGTGTGGGAAACTGATAATCACAGTTCAATTCTGGCTTGGAAAACTGATGCTAAATCATAGTCCAGTTCTGGCGTGGGAAAGTGATGCTAAATCACAGTCCAGGTGAGGGAAACTGATGCTGAATTACAGCCCAATTCTGGTTGGGGAAACAGATGCTGAATCACAGTCCAGTTCTGGTGTGGGAAACTGATGCTAAATCACAGTTCAATTCTGGTGTGGGAAACTGGTGCTAAATCACAGCCCAGTTCTGGTGTGGGAAACTGATGCTAAATCACAGTTCAATTCTGGTGTGGGAAACTGATGCTAAATCACAGTCCAGGTGAGGGAAACTGATGCTGAATTACAGCCCAATTCTGGTTGGGGAAACAGATGCTGAATCACAGTCCAGTTCTGGTGTGGGAAACTGGTGCTAAATCACAGCCCAATTCTGGTGTGGGAAACGGATGCTAAATTACAGTCCAGTTTTGGTTGGGGAAACTGATGCTACATCACAGTTCAAATCTGGTTTGAGAAACTGATGTTAAGGCACATTTCAAAACTGGTTTGGGAAACCAATGTTTAATCACAGTCCAGTTCTGGTGTGGGAAACTGGTGCTAAATCACAGTCCAGTTTTGTTTGGGGAAACTGATGCTAAATCACAGTCCAATCCTGGTGTGGGAAACTGATACTTAATCACAGTTCAATTCTGCTGTGGGAAACTGAGGTTACATCACAGTCCAATTCTGGTGTGNACAGTCCAGTTTTGGTTGGGGAAACTGATGCTACATCACAGTTCAAATCTGGTTTGAGAAACTGATGTTAAGGCACATTTCAAAACTGGTTTGGGAAACCAATGTTTAATCACAGTCCAGTTCTGGTGTGGGAAACTGGTGCTAAATCACAGTCCAGTTTTGTTTGGGGAAACTGATGCTAAATTACAGTCCAATTCTGGTGTGGGAAACTGATGCAAAATCAGTCCAGTTCTGGTGAGGAAAACTGGTGCTAAATCACAGCCCAATTCTGGTTTGGGAAACTCACATGACCCAGAGATAAATACACCAGAAAACACCACAAGGACTTTGCAGGTGACACCTCACCCACGTGGGGTTCTGTGGTACCATCAGCTATTCAACACACAGGCTCCAGACAAAACTGTTCCATAGTTTTCCAGACCATATTCAAGGTTTAATTTTTTTTTTCAGCCTACAATGGAGTCTTAAAATCAAGCCCAGGTACTGGTCAAATCTTCTAACATATGCAAAGCCAAGTGCCTCCACCACCTCTTGGGTCAGATGATGGGAGGGAACTGCTTCCCAGATCGATCTGGTTAAACTGGAGGGTCCTCTAACTCCAATCCACGCAGAAGGAGAGGGATCAGGGTAGGATTATGTAAAGGAAGGCTCGAGGCCAAAATAAAGGAGCCTGGAGGCAGGGCTGTCATCAGGGCGTAGCTCAGCTGTGCCTCCACTCATCAGCCCCTTCCCTCCCTCCACGGGACATTTTTTCACTCAGCGTGGCCAGGAGCCTCTTGCAGAGGGTGTTTAAAACCCACAGAGCTGCCAAAAATGTCAAATTAGAGCCCGGGGAGAGCTCATAACAAACCCACCCCGGCGAACCGCAGCACTGCCTGTCTGTGTGAACCCAAAAATGGTGGAAGCAAAGACCTCCCGGCAATTCCACCCAAAAGGTTTCCTGTCTCTGCACGAATCTTCGTTTGCTTTGGGTTTTAGCGGTAGATGGGAGCACAGACTACAATTTGTGGGAGATAGGTTATTGCTGCTAATGCAAAGAGCTTTTTTCCTTCCCCTCTGAGCAGATAAAGCACTAAAAATGCTGCTCTGAAACAGCTTGGTTCTGCATTCACAGATGGTACCAGAAATTAGCATTATTTATCAGTGGCTTTAGTCATTTTTAAAAAGAAAAACAGACACAGGAAGATATGGACCTGAATTAGGAACATTTCTCCTTTTTTTCTTTTTTTTTTTTTTTTTTTTTGCAACTAATACTTCAAAATGAAGCAGGGAAAGAACGTTTTGTGGAGCTTTAGGATACCACACTTAAAAAAAAAAATTATACATTTACCCAAAAAGGAGAATGAAAACAAGCAGAACAATAAGAGTCACGGAAGTCTGCTCTGAGGAGACAGCTGGGAAGGTGAAAGGAGGAAGCAAGCAAAGAAAACACACAGCATAAAGATAGAAATTACACCAAAACAGCAGGAGAAGGATTATGAAGGCATTTTGCATTTGTACAGCACTGCATGCAGCGAGGGAGGTGTGATCACACAGGGCTGCACGATGCCAAACGGCGCTGCATTTGTCCAGTCACACACACAGAGGGCTCAGCACAGCCCTGCATCCCCTGGGGACCTCAGCCTCCTCATCTCACAGGGCGTTTGAGGCTGGAAGGAACCTCTGGAGGTCACCTGGTCCAAGCCCCTGCTGAGCAGGGTCACACAGACCTGGCTGCCTGTGACTGTGTCCAGATGAATTGTGAGTGTATCCAAGGGTGGAGACTCCACAACCTCCCCTGGGCACAACCTGTGCCAGTGCTTGGTCACTCTCACTGTCAAAATGTATTCCCTGATGTTCAGAGGGACCCTCCTGTGTCTCAGTGTGTGTCCATTGTCCTGTCCTGTCCCTGGGCACCACTGGGAAGAGTCTGGCTCTGTCCCCTCTGCTCCCTCCCTGCAGGTGTTNAGGCACTTCCAGACAGTGCTGAGGTCACCTCTCAGCCTCCTCTTCTCCAGCACAAATACCCCCAGCTCCCTCAGCCTCTCCCCACAGCACTTGTGCTCCACTCCCTTCTCCAGCCTCCTTGCTCTTCTCTGGACCCCCAGAGCCTTTTCTCCTGCAGGCTGAGCAGTCCCAGCTCCCTCAGCCTTTCCCCAGAGCAGAGATGCTCCAGTTCCTTCCCTGGCCTCTCTCCACTCTGTCCATGTCTCTCTTGTCCTGGGGAGCCAGAACTGGATCCAGTGGTCCAGGTGTGGCCCCACCAGTGCTGGGCAGAGGGGCAGGATCCCCTCCCTGACCTGCTGGCACTGCTTTGCCTCTCACAGCCCAGGACACCACTGCCCTTTGTCACAAGGGCTCGTTGCTGGCTTAGGGTCAGGTTGATGTCCACCAGGACCCCCAAGTCCTTTCCTGCCAAGCCCCTTCCCAGTTGGGTGCCCCCAGCATAAACTGGTACCTGGGGCTGTGTGAGGAGTTGCAAGGAAACAGCAAATGCAAGAAAAAGGAACACTTGTAAGCCACACAAACAGTCAGACAGGAAAGCTCATCACCAAAGAGCTCAGTTCAGATGAAGGACAAATAAAAAAAGGACAGAGAGCATCATATGATAAATAGGCATAATTTTCTCCAGTAGTGAAGCCTGTCCTCGCTGCAAGAACTTGCCATTTCCTCCCAGCACAAATGGATTACTCATGGACAGAGAAGCCAGGGGCAAAATTAACTCTTGGAGCCCAGCCTGTCCCTGGAGACCAGCTCAGCCCCAGCCTGCTCCCTTCCTCACAGCACACAGACCAGGAGCCTGATGGCCTCTGATTGCTTCCATCACCACAATAATTACTTTAATTTTTAGCTTCTTGATTTCGGCAGAGAGTCCCTTAAAAGCCGAATGAAGAACAATTAAACACAAGAATTAAGTGAAATAAGGTGCCAACAGAGTTTGGTGTCTGCCCCTCTTCCCTTAAGTAGGGTGGAAGATTAAGTGCTCAGGCTCCTGAGAAAGCCTCCAAAGGGAGGAACCCTCAGAAGACATCCAAAAAGCCTTTTTCTTAATAGAAACCATCCAGAACTTGCCAATAACAAAGCTGAATCCTGCAGGACTGGCGAGATGGAGCCTTGGCTTCACTCCCACTTGGGCTCAGCAGTACAAATCCACTTCCCACTCACCAGGGAGTGCAGCCTGGTCAGCCAACCCAAGGTCTGTTCTCTCCTTCCTTGATCATGTTGTGGTGCTGGACAGCCAACTATGCAAGTCACAAGTCCAGGAAGTACAGAGTGTAGTAGGTTATGGAATTACCCAGCAGAGAATTCTGGCCATGGTCCTCTTTCTCAGGATTTTAATGTGTTTCATGTAAGATATTCATTGGACTTGAGGAATCCACAAGCACTGAGAAGAGGGACAAGGACACAATTCCTTCCCTTTTATGCTCTCAGGTGCTCAGGTTGGAGTGACAAGGAGGGACACAGCACCTGTGCCTCACACAGTCAGACAGTGCTGCAGGTTTCTCACCAAAGATCAAAGGAATGGGAACCCAACATCTTCACCTGCAGCATCTAAAGGAGCTCCCAGTGTTGGCTGCCCAACGAGCTCAGGATCCTGGGATCACAGTTCTGATCTTGATTTAATTTTATTCATCATTTTAAGAACATAGGTCACCACAAATTGCCTCTTACTCAGAGAATAACACCTGCATGACAGTCACATTCCAAGTTTTCTACTCATTCATGAATTCAAAAGTAAGGCTGAGCAGATGCGCCATTAAGTCCAGTTCCCTTATTTTTGAGAACAGGTATAATTATCCTCAACTTCACAGACAACAAGACATTCCCAGAGAACTGACTTGTCAAGCAGTGAGATGACAGAGGCAGCAACAAAAGCCCACTCACCCTGCCACTGGTCTCATGTCTCACCAAATAAGTGCCTTCCTTCCCACCCAGAACTAAAGGTTACAACTACAGAGAGAATGAGTCAAGCCGGAAAGACCTACTTAAAAAATGGGAAAAACTGGGGAAAAAAAAAGTTTTATGAAAACATACAGGTTGTATAATACAGGAGAGAGACCATTTCTGAATTGCACCTTGTTTGCTCATGCTTTGTCTCTGCTGCCAACCACAAAATTAAATACTTCAGTTAAAACTTTGCTCTTTTGGTACCTTTAATACTTAGTCACTAGAAACTGAACATCTGTTTTGCTTTGAGGCTTTCAGCAGTGACTCAATGTTATCTGCAGTGTTGGACTGCTAGAGATGAGTATTCCTGAGGTTTTTTTCCCCCCATCCTTAGCAACAGGGAGGGGAAATCAGCCGACAAATTGTGTTATAAGATCATTACAGCTGGACACAAGTTCAGGAGGAAGAACAGGACACAGGGAGATTTCATCCTCAGCTGGAAACAACCTGGCTGAGATCTCCACTGGAGTCCCACAGCTCCCTGGGATCGATACACCTTTGGCTTCCAGGCTTTGGAGAAGCAGCAACCTCCTGCTGTGTTTACAGCAAGCTCAATAAACACGCCGCAATTAAAATGACTCCAGTAGCCTCCCAGCATCTGCATCGCCAAAGGTTTATCTGTGATTTAACCTCTGCTGGCTCCAGGCAAGGAGGAGAGCTCAGCATCCCATCTCCATCAGCAGGGAAGCTCCTGAGGTGGAGGCATAGTTGGGAAGAGGAGGAGGCAGCAGGAAATATCCCAGCACCGAGGGACCCAATTAACCTGCTGATAAAAGGCACCAGCAGCCCATTACCAGGGCAGGTGCTGTGCCTGCACAAAGCCATGCCTGGGGAAAGGGCTCCAAGGATCACACATGCAAGGGAAGAGCCTGGACACAGTGATCATCTTGTCCTGCTGTAAGAGAAGGGATCTGGGCAGTATCCAAGTCAGCCAATAAGCCCATCATCCAAACTCATTTCTCCCCCCACTCCCAGGCACAGGGATGATCCTGCTGCTCATTCAGTGAGTGAGTGTTGTCCCTGGAAGGGCATCAGACATAAAGCAAATCCAAAGATCTCCCCTTCACCTCACCAAACAATGCCTATAAAACAGACCCACGTGTCTCAAAGGCAGACACTCAGGTTGGCTTTGTGGGGTTTCACAGGATCACAGAATATCCTGAGCTCAAAGGATCATCGAGTCCAACTCCTGTTTCACCATCTGCCCCACCGGAGGTGGGCACACCACACTCACAGAAACACAGAATCAATTAGGTTGGAAAAGACCTCTGAGATCATCAAGTCCAACCTGTGACTGATCCCCACCTGGTCAAACTGACCAGAGCACTCAGTGTCACGTCCTGTCTTTCCTTAAACACCTCTAGGTATGGGGACTCCACCACCTCCCTGAGCAGCCCATTCCAATGTTTAGTACCCTTTCCATGAAGAATGTCCTCCTCATGTCCAACTTGATCCTTCCCTGGCACAGCTTTACATTACAAGGGGCTCACTAAAAGGGTTTTATGATCCACTTCACCCTCACATGCAGATAAGGGCACTGTTATTGAGGATGTGGATATCAACCTGCCTGGGCATAGAGGTCCAAAGGAAAATCTGTGGAAAATCCCTACTCCCAGCTCCCAACACAAGCACTTTAACCTCTAAAAGGTTCTCCTCTCCTTCAATAAAATCTTAAAACTGAGTGTGGACAGGGCCACCCTGAGACTGTCCCAGTGTGCATTGACAGACCTCATCCAAGATCCATTTCATTCAATAACTCCAACAGGAACACGCAGCAGGTCTAGAAAGCAAGGTCAGACCCACACCAGCACGTACCATTTTCTCCCCAGAACACTGCCCAGTCTCCAGCATGGACTGCTTCTGCCCAGGCATCTTTATATTTTCTTTCCAAGAGTTCATCCAGTCACCTCTTAGATCCAGGTAAGTTTTTAAGCATCCTACAGCAAACAGCAGCATAGTTTGCCTAGAGAGAAGCTGCAGCTGCCCCATCCCTGGGAGTGTCCAAGGCCACGCTGGATGGGGCTTGGAGCGACCTGGGGATGAAACTGGATGGTCTTTAAGGTCCCTTCCAACCCAAACCATCCTGTGGTTCTGTGATTAACACATGTGGTGGAAGTGCTTACGAACACTGACAGTACACAGAGGGAGGATGTGCTACCAGGACAGTGCCATCAACTCCAAAAATTATGATCCCCAGAGCTCCCAAAGCTCCTCTGAGTCTTCACCCCAAAGTTTTTGGAGTGTTTAACACAGACCACAATGAACAAGTGTTGCCATGCCAGCCTCAAGGATTCAAACTGGGCTCCTCATTAGAGCCTGTGCGGGCAGCGAAGCAGCAGAACTGGTTTGGAAAGAGAAAAGGGAAGAAAAACACAGATGACTCTGATAACATGTCTAATTAATAAAGCATAAACGAGACAGGCTGGTTCAGTCTGTGCATCCCATCTGCCCCGACCTTGGCCGGGATGGTTCCCATCTCCACAGGCACCACTTTCCATGCAGATATTCCCCCGTGCTGACAAGCCAAAGATGTGCCTCCAGCAGCCAGGCACACACTGATATGGCATTACTGTACATCCCTGTGTTCTTTTCTTGAGGAAAAAGGGATGAACAAGGAAAAATAGGAGTGCCCAGTACGTAGTTTGATCCCACCACAGATTCTCAGGCACCAAGGCCATAACTCAAGAACCAAACACAAGTGTTTGGTATAAGTTTACTGTATCTTCACAGTCACCAGTCCTCCACGGCCTCTACATAGTTACTAACCTACCCTGAAAGATTTAACACCAAAACACCTCATATTTTTTATTCTGTTGCTCTTTAAGTGACTTCACAATCAACTTGTGTGAATTTCTATAGTGTAAATGCTGATTTATAAAGATTTATTTGTAGTGATCAGATACAGCTCCCTAAGCCCAGCAGTTAGTTATGATATTACAAGATCAGGTTCAGACAAGGTCTTGATTTCTGCCTTTTTCTGGTCCTCCTTTGGAAAAAACAAACAGAGAAGACACAAACAGGAGACTCCCAGTGATGGGAAACATCCAGACACTGTCACTAACATGCACCCTGGCTCTTGGAAGCTTCAACAAAAGGAAAAAGAGAGTAACAAAAGGCAACAACAGGAAAACGGTGGTCAAGTGGTGCTGATAGTTCTGGTGCTTTCTGAGGACAGGCTGACTCATTCTGCCCAGTTAAAGCCCAAACACCAACACCAGCCAGGCTGCTGGCGCTGGGAGTTCTTGGGTTTTTCAGGTTTCATTGCTACAGGTGGATTTAATGAAAATGGAAAGCTTTGAAGGAGGCAGAGAGGAGGCTGCAGTCAGATCCGGACAGGCTTCTGTTCCACTTCACACATGGCCACACCAGCTGTTGGCACCTGCTCCCCGAAAAGCCAGCAACAATCACACCCTGAAAACAGAATCCACCATATATATTGGACCAAGGGCTGGACTGGATGATCTCAGAGGTCTTTTCCAATCCAATCGATTCTATGATTCTATGATATTCTTTTTTAAAAAATGGGAGTGACTGAGCAATGTCCTGTTGGGAAAGTCCACACCACACCTACGATGAGAGAGAAGAAAGAAATCAGCCTGGAGTTCAAGCTGGGCAATTGGGGAACGCCAAGGCTTGATTAGAGGAAAACCTTGAGTATCTTGCATGCAAATAAGCTCATCTCCACCAGGGATGCCAAGATCCTTTCATTGTCTTCATTTTGAAGATCTGTGGAAATCAAAAAGGTCTGACCTGCTCTCAGGGCTGGCTTGAGAAAGGACCAAGGAGGATTTGCCATTGTAGAAACATCCATAGCCCAAACCACCGAGTTCCAGCCATGACTTCCCACAGCACTGAGACATCCAACCCTTATGGCTCACTCCAGCCCAGCTCCTGCCTCCACACCCCCCAAAACCCAACAGCAATAAACAGCAGAGGGCTTGTAAATCACAGTTGCTACACCGAGAACTGTCGCCCATCGCGGCGTCAAAGGAACAACAACGCGGTGATGGCGAAATCCTACGGCACAGATTTGTTCTCCAGACTCAAAGCTAAACGCAGACAACGCATGTGGGTGGCTGGAACTTCATCCCAAGAAGGTCAAGCAACACAGGAAGCCTTAGCTGCACTGGAATAGCTAAGATTTCAGGCAAACTACTTAAAAACAAGAAGTCCTCCTCAGGAAATGGACAGTGAGCTGCTGGCAGCATCCTGGAAGCCTTTCCTCTGACAGAGAACTGGTTACTGGGGAATGGAGCTAACTCAGGTACAGGACAAAGCAAAAGGCAGTAAAGAAGTTGAACTGGAACTTGCTGAATAAGCTGAGATGGTCTAGGGGGAGGCAGAGGAGATCCAGGCAGCAGCCAGTGCTCTGGAAGAGGCACAGAAAAAAGTTTCCATGTTGCTTTAAAGGCAGATGTATGAGATCATCTTGTCCCCTTGAGTATGTTGTTTCCTAATGTTTTGCCCAGACCAATAGCAAATGTCAAAAGCAGTGGTGGGTTCTGCTGGTTTGGGGTTTTTTTTGGACTACCTTGAGTCCCCACGGAGTCAGTTGAGGATAAGAATTGTAGACTCTGTTCTGTCTTTCACATTACAAATGCAATTACCTCTGTAGCCTGATTACAGCATCTCCTGTCAGGGTGATTCTGCAAGAGGCTGGAAGAACAGCTTGCCTTTCAAAGGGAGTTAGAAACATTTCTGCAAGTCCTTCCATGCTCCACAGTCACACACCAGTGACATTTAGGAAAAGTGCAGTCCTGAGGGAAGAGCATCCCTTGGAGAAAGCTGTTCACACTGTCTTCTAAAATGGATGGGAAATGATCTTGCAAAGTACAAAATTTCCTGGGCAAAAATCTGATTGCTCTTGCTTTTCAATCCTCTTACCCAGATAATGAAGAAAAATATTCAGTACAAGGAGATTTTTCGATGTAAGTGACAGTTTGGGGATGGACAGGCTTGTCCTATCTGGATGGAAGAGACATCAGGTCAAGCAAAATAATGGATCACCTGTTAAGGTTAGTTTGACTCCTCTTCCCAGACATGAAGGCATCTTGGAGTCAGCTCTTGGATAACTGCAAGTGGAAATTAGCACTACAAGTTGGAAACATCTGGATATAGATAGTTAAACAAGATAGCATCAGTAGGTCACATCTGTTTTCCACATTTCCATTTCAGCCTATCAAGAGGCAGGAATTGGGAGTTCTGTGGTGGGTTACTCGGGGTTCTGGAGGATCACACAGGTCTCTGCCACCTGCTGAGAGCTCCTTTTTTCTCCACCTCCCAGCCCAGGCACTCCCAGAGCTGCCCGTGCCAGGCTCTGTGTGAGCCCCAGTGGGATCATAGAATCATAGAATGGATTGGGTTGGAAAAGACCTCCAAGATCATCAAGTCCAACCCTTGGGCCAACTCCAGTCCCTTTACCACATCATGGCACTCAGTGCCACGGCCAAGCTCACTTGAAAAACCTCCAGGGATGGGGAATCCACCCCCTCTCTGGGCAGCCCATTCCAATGCCTGAGCACTCTCTCTGCAAAGAATCTTTTTCTGCTCTCCAACTTCAATTTGCCCTGGCAGAGCTTGAGGCCCCCGTGCCCCCTTGTCCTATTGCTGAGTGCCTGGGAGAAGAGACCAACCCCCAGCTGGCCACAACTTCCCTTCAGGCACTTCCAGACAGTGCTGAGGTCACCTCTCAGCCTCCTCTTCTCCAGCACAAACACCCCCAGCTCCCTCAGCCTCTCCCCACAGCACTTGTGCTCCACTCCCTTCTCCAGCCTCGTTGCTCTTCTCTGGCCCCGCTCCAGCCCCTCAATCTCTTGCCTCAACTCAGGGGCCCAGAACTCAACACAACACTCAAGGTGTGGCCTCCCCAAGGCAGAGTCCAGGGGAAGGCTCACTGCCCTGGGCCTGCTGGCCACGCTACTTTGGATCCAGGCCAGGATGCCATTGGCCTTCTTGGCCACCTGGGCACACTGCTGGATCAGCCAGGATGGGGTGCTGTGCCAGAGCGTGGCTCTGTGCCAAGGAAAGCAAGCTGAGCTACCTTACCCCACCACCAGACGTGGTCCTACACGTGCAGAAAGGAGGGAACAGAAAAATAAACTCTCCAAAACAACACCACCTCCTTCTTACATCAGCTCACCTGCCACAAAACAACTCATCAGCTCTTCACTCCTTCCTTTCCTTTCTTTTTGGCACCTGCTCAGCCAAGGACTCACAGAGGAGCTGTGCCTGAGCCCCAGAGAACACCCAATTTTGACAAGACAGGGCTTGACCCCCCTGCCATTAAGCAGGAAGTTGGAATATTAAGTGCAAATACTAATGGTGAAACAAGCACAGCTGGCACCAAAGTTAAAGGAGGTTGTAGGACAGGACTGAAATAGAGGAGGTTTAGATTGGAGATCAGGGAGAAATTTTTGACTGAGAGGGTGGAGAGGCCCTGGAACAGCTTGCCCAGAGAAGCTGTGGCTGCCCCATCCCTGGGAGTGTCCAAGGCCAGGTTGGACAGGGCTTGGAGCACCCTGGGCTGGTGGGAGGTGTCCCTGCCCATGGCAGGGGGGGGCACTGGGTGGTTTTTAAGGTCCTTTCCAATCCCAACCATTCCATGATTCTGTGACTAAACCACTGATTTCAGCTCACAGCACGTGCCTGGCAATCAAAGATGACAAGGCTTAGCAGCTTTTTACCACTAATTAAGCCTCTGCAGGATGTTTTCTGCCAGGAAAAAGCAAAAGTGTTGCTTTCTCAGCTGCCCATTACCTAAAGTGAGCTGAATGAGTTCTACTTCCAAGGGAATAAATCCCTTTTTGGACCTGGCAATAGGCAAGTCGACTGGGAATTGGATTAGGCACATCAGATCTATTCTCCAAACATGAGACTTCAGGCTTAGGCCATTTCAAAAGCCAGCATTTCTCAACAAACACAGAAGCACCAACTCCTCCTTTCATTTCACATCCCTCTCTTTTTCCCCAGGGACAGCAGGCAGCCTGGTGTGACACAACAGCAACACCCCAGTCCCTCCCTGGACCCCAAATCTGTGAGCAGATAAAAGGGAGGAGGATCAGTGAAGCAAAGTTGATGGAAGAGAGCTCAGAGAAGACACAAATATTAAAGAGCTGAAACTCAGCAGCCAGGAAAGACTTAACAAATAGGCATCTTTGCACTCAAAGCTGCTGACAAACAACCCTGCCCAGAGGAAAGAAAAATCACAAGTGGAAGAATTAAGTGGGCAAGTGCTTGACGTAAGTGTGATTTTGTCAACTGAGATAATTTAGGGAATGGGTTTGTAAAAGCAGAGGATGTCTGTGAGAAGAACTGGATTCAAGGCCAGGCTGGACAGAGCTTGGAGCAACCTGGTCTACTGGGAGGTGGCCCTGCCCATGGCAGGAGGTCAGAACTAAATGATCTTCAATTTTTTTCTAACCCAAACCACTTTAAGAACAGCAGCGACACTTGGGAGCTCTCCTGCATGAAGCTTCCAAGGTGCCTCTTCATCACTGGGCTCTGAGCAGGCAGAAAATTCAGCACAAATGAGGCTTTTCTCAAGTTAATAATTTTTTGCTGCTTCCAAAATTTAGACCTGTAGGAGCTCAGTGTCTCCAGCTGGCACATCTGCAGTGCTGGAGCCTGGGACACTGCAGTGCCACATGGCAGGGCATGGGGGAGTAGAGAGAGTTTGGCAGCTGGAGACCAAGGGGGAAGGAGGAGACAATCCAGAACACAAGCCATGAATTTAGCTCCAGAATAGGATGGACCCAAATTGTGCCCAAAAATAAAATGAAGTGGCTCTTATTAGCAATAACAGATTTAACCACCACGTGATTTTCAGTTCTGGTCCCCCAAACCATCATTCCCAATGTTGTCATTTCTCTTGGATGTAGATCCAAGAGCCTCTGTGACCTGGGCACAGCTTAGAGCAGGTATCTGGGATCAGATCCAGGATGGAATCAACTGAGAATGTCTGGAGAAAGCTATGGAGTGTTTTACTCAATGTTTGACTGCTTGAAAGTAAAATCAGGGCCCAGCTTCCAAAAATATACAAAGGAAAACCATCAGCAAGGATAAAAATTGATTCTAAGATAATATCCAACACCACAGTTTGATGGGGTCATTTGTAACCTCACATCAAGTGACCACAGGCAAATTGGGGTGGTCAGAGATGCTTCAGAACTGGCTGAAGAGCAGTGAAGAGCTCCAAGAGGGTCACTGGAAGAGCTTCCTATAAGAAAGACACAAAATACATTCCTGTCTTTGACAAAAGCCACTGTTCTCCCAGGCACTCAGCAATAGGACAAGGGGGCACAGGGGGCTCAAGCTCTGCCAGGGCAAATTGAAGTTGGAGAGCAGAAAAATATTCTTTGCAGAGAGAGTGCTCAGGCATTGGAATGGGCTGCCCAGAGAGGGGGTGGATTCCCCATCCCTGGAGGTTTTTCAGCTGAGCTTGGCTGTGGCACTGAGTGCCATGATCTGGTAAAGGGATTGGAGTTGGACCAAGGGTTGGACTTGATGATCTCAGAGGTCTTTTCCAACCCAAACCATTCTAGGATTCTACAACTGTGTGTTATCTGAGAGCTGGCCCAAAGATGGAAGTTGGTAGTCCAAGCCCAAAGGTGGGTTTGTGCCACAGCAGCTGTCAGAGGCTGCAGCCTCCCAAGGCTTGATGCAACCCTGGCTCTCCAAAAGTCTTAAAAAACCCCATGAAAATGAATGAACCCAGTGGCTGAACTTTGATTCTCCCCAGAGCAGAACCTGCAGGACTTTTGGAGGGCAGTGTGAGGGCAGTAAATGTCCCTGCTGCTCATGCTGCATCTGCTTCAACCCCACAGCTAAGTCTGGCATTTCCACCTTTAATAAGGCCAGGGAAGGACATGGAGGACTGAGCTCTGGATGCCAGATGCTCCCTCAGGAAGTGAACCTCTTAATGAGTCACATCAAAGCATCCCAAAGGTGCTGAGCTGCCATTTGTCACCTCCACAACAAAACAATCCCCCTGCACCAACAGCCCAGTCCTGTAAGGGAAGACAAAGCTCAAGGAGTGCTTGAAAAGATCAGCAGCAATTACTGGAAGAGGCAAAATGGGAAAAAATAGTGGAAGTGGCAGCCCTGTTCCCACCCCTGGGCTCGGGATCTGCTGGAGGCAGGGCTGGCAGCCTGCCTGCACTCTGGTTTTGGAGGGGCGACATGGCACTGCCATGGCCTTCCAGGGGGCTGGAAACAGCTGAAGTGACATGGGAAGTGCTGGATGCAGGATGGGACCACAATGAGCACAGTGAAGGTATCCCAAGACGACCTTTCCATGCTGGACTGAAAGCCGTGGAAAAACAGCCCCATGCCCATGGAAGCTGCTTCTGTGCTAACACCCATGTCCTTCATTAGTTAATTACTGACATTTCTATGACTCCACTGCCTTAATGAAGCAGCAGGAGGAGGAAAATTCAATATGAAATATAAAGAGGTGATCTCAGCTGGGCAGCAATGCCTTCTCTGACACAGGTGGGTGGAATTTCAGCACATGGAGCTTCGGGAACTTAAATTCCCTTAAATCCATGGCACTTTTCTTGGCCCACAGGGCACTGAACAGCCCAAAATGAAATCCCCCTGTGCACACAGACAGCACCATGAGTGCCCTGAGAAGATGAATCCTTAAAGGGGAAATTGAAGTTGGAGAGCAGAAAAAACTTCTTTGCAGAGAGAGTGCTCAGGCATTGGAATGGGCTGCCCAGAGAGGGGGTGGATTCCCCATCCCTGGAGGTTTTTCAGCTGAGCTTGGCCGTGGCACTGAGTGCCATGATCTGGTAAAGGGACTGGAGTTGGACCCAGGGTTGGACTTGATGATCTGGGAGGTCTTTTCCAACCCAATCCATTCTATGATTCCATCATTCTATGAAAAGACAATTTTAAAGATTCTCTCCCAAACTGAGCTGAATTGTCAGTGGGTGAGATTTGCACCCTCCAAACACAACAGAAGCTGTGGCTGCCCCATCCCTGGAAGCGTCTAAGATCAGATTAGAGGGGGCTTGGAGCACCCTGGGCTGGTGGAAGGTGTCCCTGCCCATGGCAGGGGGTGGAATGAGATGGCCTTTCAGGTCCCTTTAACCCAAACCATTCCATGAGTCTATGAAACTTGGGAATGCTGGATTACAGGCAGCAAAAGGCTGGAATTAGTTTCAGGTAGCAGAGACAGTTTAATAAACAGATTAAACTGCAAGTTTTGTGTTCTAGTCTGCTGTGCTGCCCAAAGTCACCTGTGCTGTCCTGTCACCTCTAATGAAGCCACAGTCACCAAGCCAGGTCTCACCTCACCAGCACCTCCTTCCACAGCAGCCAAACACATTAATCTCCAAAGATCCCATGCTGGCAACCCTAAATCCACTCTACAAAAATAAAACCATTCCAAGTAAGACATACCAAAGCATCTGAGTGAGAATTGAGCAACAGCAAAGTTCTTGGCTTCCTAAAACCAGTCATGATCTTGCAGTAACTTCAGAAAAACCCACGGACTGGGTCAATTCCCGGGTTTGGATGCTGAAGGAGCTCAGTTTTCCCGGCACTGTGGAGGCTGCCTGGCTGCCCAGGAGCCCTGGCTGCAGTTTCCACCCAACTATCATCAAACCTGATGTGTGGCTCATCTCTGAAACACTTTTTCCCCTCAGGACTTTCCACCTCTCCCATCCACTTGTGCACAGACTTCCTCGTTCTTCGTCCACCAGTCAAATCAGCTCAGTTTTTTCAGAGTAAAAATTCAGTTTCTCAGCCTGGAAGTTCAAAAGGGAGGGGGTTGTTCAGGGGCTGTGCTTCCTGGCTTTGCTCCAGAGGGCTTGGAGAGGGAATGGAAATGGATGGTTTTGGGGATCCTGATTACACACTGTGTAATGCCTCAGTGGGGGCTGGAAGCTCTGCCATTAACCTGCCTGCAACTGCTCTCCCTTTTGGGATGGGATCACTTTCAAATTGATAAGCAGAGACGAGCTGGGTGGTGGGTGAAGGGCTTTGTTCAGGTTTGCAGCAAACAAGAGCCATGAATCTCCTACCACTTGGGCTCGTGTCCCACAGGAGCTCAGGAAAGCCCATCTGCAGGATGCTGAGCACCCTCAGACCCCCTCAACATGGGCAAGAAAGCTGGGAAGGGGCTGGAGCAGCAGGAGCAGCTGAGGGAGCTGGAGGGGCTCAGCCTGGAGAAAAGGAGGTTCAGGGGGGACCTTCTGGCTCTGCAATCCCTGCCGTGAGGGGGGAACTGGGAGGGGTCAGGCTCTGCTCCAGGGAACAGGGACAGGAGGAGAGGGAATGGCCTCAAACTGTGCCAGAGAAGGTTTACATTGGATATTTGGGAAAATTTCATCGTGGACAGGGTTGTCGNGCCCTGGCAGAGCTTGAGCCCCCCGTGCCCCCTTGTCCTATTGCTGAGTGCCTGGGAGAAGAGACCAACCCCCAGCTGGCCACAACTTCCCTGATGTGGCACTTCCAGACAGTGCTGAGGTCCCCTCTCAGCCTCCTCTTCTCCAGCACAAACACCCCCAGCTCCCTCAGCCTCTCCCCACAGCACTTGTGCTCCACTCCCTTCACCAGTTCCATGATTCTATGACATATATGGGAATGCAGCTCAAGCAGCACTGGGCAAGATCAGGTCCAGCCAAGTGGTTCAATGGACACTGACTTTAAGCTGCACTGAGGACAATGCTGGGCAGAGGTGAAGGGAATGCAGCAGCTTTGGATAATGGGAGAGGGCTGGCAGGGAAGAATGCTGGGGCTGCAGTCCCTCCATGGAGAAACCACAATGTGCCTGCTCTGGAACCTGCTGCCAGCTCCCCATGGAGTCCTCCTGGAGCAGCATCCCAGTGTTGGGACATAGGACAGCATCAGGTGCTCCATCCCACACTGCTCACTCAGCTGTGCCAGAGAGGGAACAAGGACAGAAGGCACCAGGGTTCCCCTTTTCTTGCCACAAACAGGCCAAGATCCAGCTGAGGATATATCCTTTTAAAGCAGCTCTCTGCATTTCACAATTTATCTTCAAGTTTCCACAGGAAGAGGGCAACATATGGGAAGTTACATAAACTCGAGCAACCCCCACAGAATACTGTGGAAAAAAAAAAGGCAAATACCTCTGCACAGGCACAGAACTCAGTCTAAGAAATTTCAGGGGAAGCATAGAGCAAATCCTCAATTATGCCACAAAAAAGATCTGGACACAAGAGGCAGTATCAGATACTCAAGTGTCCCTCCTGGGTGGATCAAGAGATCTGTCACCTCTGTGAATATGCACCTGCAGCACTGGTTTTACAGCTCAATCACCGAGAGCAGCCCTGGACAAGGGACACGAATTCCCACAGGGACCCTCATAACAGCCACCCAGAGGGATGGAGATGCTTGGGGACCCTCCAAACCATCTTAAAATGCTGACAGACCCAAGGTGGAAAATGCTCAAGCAGCCACCAGGTTTATCATCCTCTACAGAGCCTCAGCCAAAGAGGGGATGGGAGGGGTGAGAAAGGATGAGTGTGCCTTTCATTAATCTCCCAGAACTGCAGAGATTCAACTTAACCCTTCCAAAGCTGCCTTTCTCTGTCAGTTAGCCCTTGCCTATCTGATTATTTTAGTCTTTATTCATTTGGATGTTGGATTTTGGGAGGCCAGAGCTGAAGCACAGCCCCAGTCCGGACACTGCTGCAACATAACCCCATGGCTGAGCCACAGATTTCACCTCCAGGTACCTGCTGGAGTGAAAAAACAACTCCTACACAACCACAGAAGACCAAGCCAGGTATAGAAAGATGATGAATGAGATGGCTGAATACAATTCCCTGATAAGAGGTTGTAGTGGGGTGGGGGTCAGGCTCTCCTCCCAGTTAACAAGTGACAGGACGAGAGGGAAGAGCCTCAAGTTGTGCCAGGGGAGGTTTAGATTGGATATGAGGCAAAATTTCTTCACCAAAAGGGTTGTCAAGCACACTCCTAGATAATCTTAGAAAATAATTTAACCTCTCTAATCCCAGGCTCAATCCCCCAGCTAGATGAGTATCTAAAGACAAGCTGCTGCCACCAAAGATCTACCCAGTATTCCCACCCTGCCTGGAATGAGGATGCAAATTCTACACAGCAACTGGGATTAAAAACATCTATTTGCCTGTAGTCAAATAGGTTTAGAGTCTCCTCAAGAGAAAATCTTGAGGATTATCCATGCTTTCCAATTTATTATTCATTTCTAACTCATCTCTGTTCATCTCTAATTCATCCTGGCTGGGATGGCATTACTGTCTGCTATGGGAGGGGCAAAAAGCTCCAGCATTTGGACCCCAGTTGTATTTCTGAGCCTTCAAGAGTGGCCAGTTTGCAGAAGAGTGAAATCCACAGGCTCTGAGACACACCACATGTTCAGCAACACTGGGAAACACATGTGAATATATTTATTTTCAGGCTTCTCAAACATACCCATAAGAGCTTCGCTCCTGAACACAAGTGAGATGATTATCTGCTGGCATGATAAAAACATGACTCAAATTGTAGAGCAGCAGGGAAGTTTTACAGGCTGTCCTGCCACATACTAACACCAGAAAAATTTATGGTACCTCAAACCCTTCAGGTTGAGAGCCAGGATATCCCTGTGCCTGGAACGAGGGGCTGCGCTTTCCCAGAGCGCTGCTGGAATCTTTAAAAGCCACTAAAATGCTTTTTTTCATTCAAACAAAAGCAAGAAAAAGCAAATCCTGTTCTTCATATTTCTCCTCTTACTCAGTAAGATTTACTTAGTTGAGGTTTTCAGCCTTCTAGAAACCTCTAACAGCACCAGGACTGTGAGATCTGACCCTTCTGCCCCCACTTGGGCTGAGTGTCTTGGGTCACCTTGACATCAGCAGCCAGGCCTGAGTTCTTTCTTGGCTTTTCTTCTACCTATTTTACTGCCTTGGCAGGTTGTTTCTTCCTCCAGCTTCACTTCTGCTGTCCCTGGTCCAGGGCTGGGTCTGCACAGCAGAGTTTTTGTGGATGGAGTAAGAGATGCCCAGCTGGGAGCAAGCAGGACTTTAGGCTGGTTGCAACCACACTGAGGCTATGAAGGGATTTCCTGGCTGCAGAACCCTCTCTGACAAGTACCACAATGTCATTTACTGACACAAATTAGTACTATCAGCCCTGAGCTGGCCACAGGTTGTGAATCATAGAATGGATTGGGTTGGGAAAGACCTCCCAGATCATCAAGTCCAACCCTTGGGCCAACTCCAGTCCCTTTACCAGATCATGGCACTCAGTGCCACGGCCAATCTGTGTTTAAAACCTCCAGGGATGGGGAATCCACCCCCTCTCTGGGCAGCCCATTCCAATGCCTGAGCACTCTCTCTGCAAAGAAGTTTTTGCTGCTCTCCAACTTCAATTTGCCCTGGCAGAGCTTGAGCCCGTGCCCCCTTGTCCTATTGCTGAGTGCCTGGGAATGAAGTGTTTGAAATCTCCAGAGCAGGAATTGAGACACCAGCTCTAAAAACACAGGGTTGAAAACAAGGCATGGACCCCATTAATTCCCAGGGATCACAGGAGGATCTGATGCTTGGTTTGCAAGTTCACCACAGGGGCCTGCTGGAACCAGTCCAGAGGAGACCACCAAGATGATCAGAGGACTGGAGCAGCTCTGCTCTGAGGCACTCATCAATAGGACAAGGGGGCACGGGGGGCTCAAGCTCTGCCAGGGCAAATTGAAGTTGGAGAGCAGAAAAAACTTATTTGCAGAGAGAATGCTCAGGCATTGGAATGGGCTGCCCAGAGAGGGGGTGGATTCCCCATCCCTGGAGGTTTTTCAGCTGAGCTTGGCCGTGGCACTGAGTGCCATGATGTGGTAAAGGGACTGGAGTTGGACCAAGGGTTGGACTTGATGATCTCGGAGGTCTTTTCTAATCTAATCCATTCTATGATTCTATGAAAGGCTGAGAGAATTGGGTTGTTATTGTGGAGAAAAGAAGGCTTTGGGGTGACATAATTGTGGCCTTGCAGTACCTGAAGGAGCTACAAGACAGATGGAGAGGGACTATTTGCAAGAGCATGGAGTGATAGAACAAGAAGAAATGGCTTCAAATTGAAAGAGAGTAGGTTTATATTAGATATTGGGAAGAAATTCTTCCCTGTGAGGGTGGGCAGGCCCTGGCACAGGTTGGGCAGAGAAGCTGTGGCTGCCCCATCCCTGGGAGTGTCCAAGGCCAGGCTGGACAGCGCTTGGAGCACCCTGGGCTGGTGGGAGGTGTCCCTGCCCATGGCAGGGGGTTGAAACAAGATGATCTTTAAAGACTCTTCCATCCCAAACCATTCTGTGATTGTACTATCAGTGTTCCCAGAAGATGACGTGCTGGATGCACAAGAGACAAGTGAGGATGTTGGGGAGCCATTTTCGGAGAGACCCTCCACAAGTTGCCTTCTTTCTGAGCAGAAGATCCCCAACTCCCTGGGATCAGCACCTGAGCACAGACCCAGGGGGACATCCTGCCTCCCGCAGAGACACCAGGAATCGCTGCAGCCCCAGAACAAGGTCACCTCTGACGGGGTGGAGCCCAGAGGCAGCCAAACCCCTGGGCTTTAGATCATCAGAACAATCCTAACTCAGAGAGAATTTCGAAACATCAGGCATGATATGGGAGGACAGTCATCTGAGGGGGGCTGGTTCAACTCCAGAGCAATCCAGTGTTGATTGATTCACTGCTCATACCTGGATCAAGGTGTCCTGTCACCTATTACTTAACTTGGATACACAAAACCTACAAGCTTGAACATGCTGAACCCTGTTTTCCACTCAGGTAGCTGCTGCAGCACCTCTGCAGTCAGCTTCTAACACACTTTTATCCAGGGAGTTGGGGTGTCAGACAGCATTTTGGACCCCCAAGTTATGAATCTAGTCTTAAAACTCTCTGTTTAAGTAGTATCCACCAGCCCAAGCTTCTGGAGGTTGGGTATCCAGACACTGGGAATCCCAGCTCTTGTCAGCTGGGATTTTAGGGCTAGACATCCCCCATTTCCACTGCCTCCAGGACTCAGCCTGAGGAGATATTAGAATCATAGAATGGATTGCGTTGGAAAAGACCTCCCAGATCATCAAGTCCAACCCTTGGGCCAACTCCAGTCCCTTTACCACATCATGGCACTCAGTGCCACGGCCAAGCTCACTTGAAAAACCTCCAAGGATGGGGAATCCACCCCCTCTCTGGGCAGCCCATTCCAATGCCTGAGCACTCTCTCTGCAAAGAAGTTTTTTCTGCTCTCCAACTTCAATTTCCCCTGGCAGAGCTTGAGCCCCCCGTGCCCCCTTGTCCTATTGCTGAGTGCCTGGGAGAAGAGACCAACCCCCAGCTGGCCACAACTTCCCTTCAGGCACTTCCAGACAGTGCTGAGGTCACCTCTCAGCCTCCTCTTCTCCAGCACAAACACCCCCAGCTCCCTCAGCCTCTCCCCACAGCACTTGTGCTCCACTCCCTTCTCCAGCCTCGTTGCTCTTCTCTGGCCCCGCTCCAGCCCCTCAATCTCTTTCCTGTACTGAGGGGCCTCAGTGCTCACAGCCCCACCATAAACACTGAACCTACCAGGGACAGGCTGGGGCGACCCTGCCTGCAGCACCTTCATGCTGGAACTCATCTCATGCTTCCCAGGTAAACACTGGGGGAAGTCAGGAGAGATTCCTGCGCCTCCCCTTCTGCAAACACACAGGGATTTGGGGGAGGGAAGGGACTTGGCTGCCTTCCCTTCCCTATGCAAAGGAAGGCAGAGCAGGGATGTCTTCCTGGAAGGACCAGAAAATAGCTGTGGCTCGAGTCAGGCTGTGGGGCAGGATGAGGAAATCCTCATTATGGCAATAAAAAGGTCTCAAGTACTTGGCTGGGGCACCAGGAATCCACCACCAGGCCAGGCTGGCTCAGGAGCAGCTTTTCACATCAGCACGGTGGGAACATTTTTGTTTATTTGTTCCTCGGTGTCAGCCAAGAGGGAAGGAGGTGGTGGCCCATTCCCCCTCACCACACATGTCCTTGACTCCCTGCAACAGCAGAAGGCTTAAAATCCATGATACCTCCACCTCCTGCTCCCTCCTACCACCCTGGGGTGTTGGTCTCACAGAGGGGTTTTAATTCTGTTTCAGAGAAGGGATGGCATGGCACGACCTGACTCATGCAGGAAAGGCAGAGGTTATGCTCTTGTCTACTCCTCTGAAGTCAGACAACTCTTGTTTTCCATCACAGGTCCAAATTAGTGCTAATTATTCCATGCAAAATGGTGTTGCTTCAACAGGAAGGAATTAGGACAACAAATTATTCTTGGAATAAAGAGTCGCTGCTGCCTGAGCAAGTGATCTGTTTGCACATGGAATAAAAGGAGCACTCTCAAGGTCAGGTTGGAAGAGGCTTGGAGCAACCTGGTCTAGTGGGAGGTGTCCCTGCTCATGGCAGGGGGTTGGAATGAGATGATCTTTACAGTCCTTTCTAACTCAAACCATTCTGTGATTCTTTGATTCTTCCACAGGAGTTTTAGGGAAAAAAAATTAGTCCCATTTTTACACAGATTTCCAAACTTCACACCTGTTACGGCAGACACCAGGATTTTCTACAGGACCAATATGCCAAAACCTAACCCACACTCAGTTGTTTTGACTTCCACCATCAAAACTGCAGCCCACAAACACGGCAATACCATCAGAGCAACCACAGCACAGTGGGTTTGACAACCACAGCTGGTGCTTTAAGCCAGGTGATTTTTGACTTAGGGCAGAGAGGCAAAGGAGAGGGATCATTTGTGAGCCCTGGCATGGAATGACAGGATGGTTTTGGTTGGAAGGGACCTCTAAGACTATTTAATTCCACCCCCTGCCATGGGCAGGGACACCTCCCACCAGCCCAGGGTGCTCCAAGCCCTGTCCAACCTGGCCTTGGACACTCCCAGGGATCCAGAGGCAGCCACAGCTTCTCTGCCCAACCTGTGCCAGGGCCTGCCCACCTTCACAGGGAAGAATTTCTTCCTTATATCTAGTCTAAATCTACCTTTTTTAGTTTCAAACTGTTTCCCCTTGTCCTATCACCATCTGCCCATATAAAAAGTTGCTCTCCCTCTCTCTTATAAGCTTTTGGTTGGAAGGGACCTCTAAGACTATTTAATTCCACCCCCTGCCATGGGCAGGGACACCTCCCACCAGCCCAGGGTGCTCCAAGCCCTGTCCAACCTGGCCTTGGACACTCCCAGGGATCCAGAGGCAGCCACAGCTTCTCTGCCCAACCTGTGCCAGGGCCTGCCCACCTTCACAGGGAAGAATTTCTTCCTTATATCTAGTCTAAATCTACCTTTTTTAGTTTCAAACTGTTTCCCCTTGTCCTATCACCATCTGCCCATATAAAAAGTTGCTCTCCCTCTCTCTTATAAGCTTCCCTTCAGGCCCTGCCAGGGGCTCTCAGGTGTCCCTGGAGCCTTCTCTTCTCCAGGTGACCCCCCCAGCTCTCCCAGCCTGGCTCCAGCCCAGAGGGGCTCCAGCCCTGCAGCTTCTCCAGGGCCTGCTCTGGACTTGCTCCAGCAGATCCATGTCTTTCCTGTGCTAAGGACTCCAGACCTGGACACAGCACTCCCCCACCTTCACCTCCTCCCTGCACAGACACAGTGACACCCACCCAGAGGGGCAGCCTCCACCCTGCTGTACAACAGAACACCTTCTGCTGAAAAAAACCCACATGGGAAAAGGTGGAGCAGCCCTGGAGAGCAGCACTGCCATCACAGGGGGTCCCAGGACCATGCTGGGGCCTTCAGGTAACATTTAAGGTCTCCTGAAGAGGTTGGCCAGAGAAAAGTACACAGGAGCTGCCTCTGGAGTCGTGGCTGGGCAGATGTGACAGTAAGGACATCCATGGATCCCACGACATGTTTCCCACAAGCTTTGGCTACACAAGTTTCAAGTGCTGACAGGTCCTCACAGTCCAGCCACGTGAGCTGCATCAGAGAAAAAGGGTTTCCAGAGTATTTGTGAGTTTAATGAGAAGCAAGCACTCGTGATGAAAGCCACTCTGCCCACTTAACAAAAGCTGGAGACATCAGGAAGAACAGGATCAGACCAGCCTCCAGGGATATCCAGGACCAGCTGCTCCAGAGGAAGACACAAGAAATCTCTGTGGACAGTTTGGGAATCCCTTGCTTATCAGCTAAATCTCTTCCTAAGCCCTTCAGATAGTGATTAAGCACAAAGGTTCATACCCTATATATTAAATATTAATCCCTCCTAATGTGACTGCCGACGTTCCGGTTATCCGACTCGGATAACCACACACCTCCAACAGCCCATTCCTTTTCCACCCCAAACCACGTAAACATGATGTACAAAACCCAACAGTATCCTGTGAGCCAGCCAGAGCCTCCTTAGCCTCCAAGCCTGGAAGCAAAGCAGCTGGATCCCACCTAGAGCAGGAGGGAAGGAGTTAAGAGCAGGACATGAATCAGCCACTGCTATAAATGCGGACATTTCCTACCTCTCTGCTCGAGTGTCTCTTCCTGTCCGCAGGCTTTGGGGATGCTTATGGACCTGGTCGTGTTTAAATGACTTCCACTGCGACAGGAAAGCCCAGGGATTTGTTTGATTTCCAGAGGAAAATGCGATTTGTGAATGAGCCCAGAAAGCAGCAGCGAGGGCTGGGCGACCTCCCGCCCGTGCCACAGCCAGAGGGAAGCACCAGGCAGCAGCTGGTGCCAATCCTGACCCTGTGGAAGCATCTTGGCACTCTGTTCCACACAGAATATCACACCCCACACTCCCCAGTGTTCTGAGGCATCACACAGGGCACGACGGTGCCACCGTGGCTCAGCCAAGCACGGCAGAGCTCACACAACCTGTGCCCTCCCTGCTGGATCAGGATCACAGATCCAGGCTGGAAAAGACCCCTGAGACCATCGAGTCCAACGTTTAACCAGGATCTACCATCCCACTGCAGACATAGCAGAGCAGATGTCAGTTGGCGGCAGGAGGAGACAGGGAGAGAGGGAACTGAAACTACCCTTCCACAAGGATGTTGATGTTGGACATGGACCAGTATCAGGGAGCAGCAGAGACTCAGTTACTTGAGACTGACATTTCAGAAAGGCAAAGCTGTGCCTCCTGAGCCTGGGAATAGCCCAGAGGCACCAGCACCAGAACAGCAGTGCCCTGAGAATGGGAAAAATCTATTCCAGCACCTCCCAGGATCCCCACACAGAAACACAGAATCCATTAGGTTGGAAAAGACCTCCAAAGTCATCAAATGCAACCTGTGACCCATCCCCACCTTGCCAACCAGGCCAGAACACTGAGTGCCACGTCCAGTCATTCCTTGGACACCTCCAGGGATAGGGACTCCACCACCTTTGAACAACTTTAACCAACCAGTAGTTTTTATAAAAATCAGGCAAAAACTCTGGAGCTTCCCACAGACACACCCTCAGAAATCCCTCCCACAGGGATGGAGAGGAATGTGTGGAGCAAGAAGGTGGCAGTGCCCACTTTCTGCCCAGCACAGACACCAAGTCTCTCTCCCAGCATCCCCAGGTCCCAGGGAAGCTGCAGTCCCTGCTCCCCAGAAACATCCTGGCTCTTCACCTTGGCCCCAGTAGAAGCCATCAGGGGAGCTGGTGGCACCATGACCATCCCTGTGGGCCCATTCCTGTTTCCCAACCTCTCTGGGAATAACAGCATGAGTTTGCATCTGATGCTTGACAGAGAGACAAACCCTCCCTGCAAACCCGGCTGCAGCCATCCCGTGCACATCCCTCCCTTCCTTGCCACTGGCTGCTGCAGCAACAGGAATTAAAATGAAGATGAAAAACTCCTCTTAGGGCTGCAGTTTTATTTCCTGTTTCTAGAACTCCTTGTACAGGAGGAGAAATCCTTAAATATTTCCAAGCATCCTGCGTGCTCACAGCAAGCTCCCCCCAGCCACGGCCAGGCAGAGAAGGGATGACTAATTTTTTTAGCATAAGACGCTGTGGAGAGCGTCCTGTGAACAAGCTCAGTAAATTCCTGAGGCTCCCGGCAAACACTCCGCCGCTCCTTGCGAAACTTCCCAGCTGGAACCTCACAGCCGAAAAGCCAGAAAACATCGTTGTCTTCCCTCCTCCAACAAACAGAGGTTGGGATTCCTTTCACGACAGTATTTGGATTTTTAATGTCAGTCCATATTTAGCAGGAGGGAAAAAAAGCCTCCCTTCCTTCCTGTCACATTTTCCACCCTCGATGACATCCAAGATCAGAAATAAGCAAGCCCAGGAGGGAGGACGCAGCCACCCGAGCGTGGGAGAGCCTGGAGCGGGGCAGCCCCGACATTCCCATTTGGGATTCCCACTTGGGATGCACAGAGGCAGTGGCAGGGAGGGGACACAGCCTTTGAGGAGGGGACAGAGCCCTCGGGGAGGGGACAGAGGCCTCGGACCCACAGCGAGTAGGGTGTCCCCTCCAATGCTCCAGCTTGGAGCAGCTCCTGGTGGGACAGCACAGGAGGGATCCAGGCCAGGAGCTCCCAGGGTGGAGTATCCCTCCCAAAAGAAGCCTTTGGAACAGCCCAGAGGCACCAAGAGAGCTGTGGTCGGACCGCGGGTCAGGTGGGTTCCACACTGACTGGACACCCTGGTGTCCTGCACGGGGGTCTCCACAGAGCCTGGTGATCCCACGGCAGGGAAGTGGGTGGGTGGCGGGAGGGAATCATGGCAATGGTGGTCCTGGCCTGCAGCCCTGGTTTTTTGGATGTCACAGGGGGGTCCCCAGCTTGGACCCCCATGTCCATCCCGGTGGTGCAGCACGGGAAGGGGTCGCTGCAGAGCCATGGTTGGAAGTTCATAGAATCATGGAATGGTTTGGGTTGGAAGGGAACTTAAAGATCATATAATTCCACCCCCTGCCATGGGCAGGGACACCTCCCACCAGCCCAGAGTGCTCCAAGCCCTGTCCAACCTGGCCTTGGACACTCCCAGAGATGGGGCAGCCACAGCTTCTCTGCCCAACCTGTGCCAGGGCCTGCCCACCCTCCCAGGGAACAATTTCTTCCTAATATCCAATCTAAACCTACTCCCTTTCAGTTTGGAGCCATTCCCCATGTCCTTTCGCTCCACACCCTGATAAATACTCTCTCCATCTGTCTTGTGGGTCCCTTCGGGTACTGGAAGGCCACAATCAGACCACCCCAAAGCCTCCTCCCGGCTGAACAATCCCACTTCTCCCAGCCGAGCTGCTCCATCCTGCTCTGATCAGCTCGGTGGCCTCCCCTGGACCGGCTCCAACGGAGCGAGTCCCCACGCCCCGATCTGCGACCACCCCTAAAGCCCCCGTTAATATTAACAAATACACGTACAAATACACACGCAAATATTCAAATATCAGTGCCGGTGCCGAGCACGGGGCCGGGATCATCGCGCTCCGCCGCGGCCACCCCGCGCCCCTTCCCGCACCGCCCGCACCACGGCGCGGCATCACCTGCGCCGCCCCCGCCCCGCTCACCTGCGGCCGCTGCTCCCTCTCCGGTCCCGCCCGAAAGGCTGCGCTGCGAGGCCGCGGCGGCCGCCCGTGGGCATGGAGGGCGCG